>PVIH01006671.1:21560-108542 GCA_004025045.1 Sigmodon hispidus
AGGAGGAGGAGGAGGAGGAGGAGGAGGAGGAGGAAGATATGGTGCTATGGTGCTTCTGGGCAAGAGAACTTTTTATTTGTGCCATTGTAGTTCTAGAGCAGTGGCCATTGGCTGCCCACACAGAGAAAACACATCTGGATGTGGGCCTGTCCTCACAGAGCCCTGAACCAGGTGACCCAGTCCTGTCAGTATAGTTTTCAATTCTGTGGACCACCAAGAGCTCCTAGGGGGAAAATGCTATGAGCAAACAATCCTAATATAGGACATGAAAAGGTTTCTCTGAAGGCTAAACCTCTTCCCTGGTTTCAGACACCTTTCTTCCCCTGTCTTAAAAAAGCATTCTCAGCAGTATCTCTTGTATCCCAGATTAAACCAGAATAAAGTCACTGCAGCCTGGCTCCCACATCTTGGGGGGGGGGCAGATATGGGCATTACCAACTATCTCTGCTCACAGCAGTCATCTTCTCTCCAAACCTTAGAACCCTTGTCCTACAGCCTTGGCTGCAACACGATTGACATTCAGGAATAAGTTTAGAGTGAGCTAGCACATACGATGACACTCACTGCATCAATCCTAACATGCTCCTCCCACCTGTCACCTTTGTCTCTTCCCTCTTCCCTGGCTGCGGGCAGCCACTCATCTCTTGTGTCACTACAAAGCTCAGTTTGAATTTGCCAGTAACCATTCCTGCTTACTCTTCATTGCAGATCCCTCTAAGTTATCTCCATTGGATGAGCCAAACTCAAGCAGTGGCACAGAGACCACAGGTACAGCCCAGGACTCTCTGGGACCCCATCCTCGTACCTTCAGCCACTGAGGGCATTCTTCAAATAAGCCAAATGGGTTCTCCTTTTCAGGCTTTTGCAAAACAGTGACTTGACAAACCCCATGTGCTTAGAGCCAACCAATTCAGTCACACTATTAATACATTGCTGTGTTTTGTTTGCAAAATCATTAAGGTTTTTAAGCTCTGGTATGTGAGTGATGCTGGCATTCCCTCCTTTTTGTGCTGTGTTTGTTACAGTGTCAGAATGATGATGGCGGCATCCCCAGACACACTGGGAACATTCCCAGTGCTTTCATTCACAAAGGGTTTCCACCCTTACGCTTGTGTAAAATTAGCTCCTGATCTATTTTTTATGAGTGTCTTAAACTACAAATTTAATTTTAAAAGTGTTGATGATCTCACTTTTTAAATTATTGTTCCATGTTTTCAAAAAATTTACATATTTTATGTTTTCAAACTGACACTGACACAAACTGCTTTGGTAATTTTATTTTATGTCTTTAATACATTTAGGGTCAATACACCTGCCCCCCTCTCATTCCTAATATCCTCAAATTGTACCTTTGTGATTTTACATGCAAACTTGACTGGATTAAGGAATATGTAGAGGTCCAAGGAACCTCTTTATTTCAAGTGCAGCTGCCTGTGCTGAGTAGGCAAGACCTGTCCTCTGCTAAGTCCTCTGTCCAGTGGGCTGGAACTAGAAGACAGAAAAGCAGGAGGCAGAGTGGTGCCTTGTTCAGAGCCCTGGGGCGTGCTGGGACCCACCTTTAACATCAGAACCCCCCCCCCCGAAATATGTTTTTTTTTTTTTAGTACTATTGTGTCTGCATGTATGTCTGCAGGCCAGAAGAGGGCATCTGATCTCATTATAGATGGTTGTGAGCCACTTCGAAGTTCCTGGGAATTTAATTCAAGACTTCTGGAAGAGCACCTAGTGCTCTTAGCCTCTAAACCATCTCTCCAGCAGCAGCATCCATGCTCTTGCTCTTTTTAAGGAGATTTTACTGCATTTATGTAGTGAGAAGTTTCTGGCCTGTCTCGCATCTGCTTAACCCCAAATAATTTCACAAAGGCTTGTATTAATTACAGATTGTTAGGCCTATGCCTCAGGCTTCTTGCTAGCTAGCTACACAGAGAAACCTTGTTTCAAAGATCTCTCTGTGTGTGTGTACCCACACATACATATTTATGAAGGTTGAAAACCACTGAAATAGATGATTGAAGCCCAATAGATGATTGAAGTCTTGATTGGGACTCCAAAGGTACCTGAGGAGTTGAGATCAAAAACAATTTTGGCTAGAGCTGCAACCGTCTAGGAACCTCAGGAAGGCTTCCTGGGCATTGTCAATTGTGAGCTGCACTGGTTGGTTCAACATGCTGAGGGCCTTATAAGGGAAGAGCAGCTTGACATCCTCCATGGCTCCAGGTTTTCAATGATCATAGTGCTGTTCTGTTGTTCTGGAGATGTATCCAAAAGGCTCAGTAGGGGCAGCTGCCCCCTGTTTGTGCTGCCTCTGCAGCTGAAAGACATGAACACCTCCAAGTGCTGGACAACTCCCACCTAGATCATGACAGAAGGCAAGGAAAGTCAGCCTTAGTTCCTGGGATGTCTCTCCTCTTTGGCTGCTTGTATGTGGTGTCTAGCAGACTCAGGATGCTGTCCCTATATGTGAATCTTCTCACTTACACTCCAAGAAATTCTTTAGGTAGTCCCAGGAGTTGTTTTTAGAAACTGTTTCTATAAATACAACTTCAGCCTTATTTCTGGAATTATCTATTTATGACAGGCTTTTTTTTTTATTTTATACCTTGTCTCTTTCATTGTAATTAAGTTCTTAATTTTTCTGCAACTAAAATTTTCTCCTTGTAGCCCATTAGTCTGTCATTGAGATTGGTAGCTCAATTTTCTGTTTTTGTACTTTGATTCCTTTTAAAACAGGCTCTTTAAATATTTTTTTTTCAGTTTCTAACATTTATCCATGTATTATCCTTAGTGGTAAAAACAAGCAGTTTATTAAAGACTAGAATGGAAGTGGACCAAGGGTCCCCAAATCAAAGCTTACCTGCTTATTTTTGTGTTAATTTAGAAGGTCTCACTTAGCCCTTAGTGACTGAGGCCTCAAAGGCGGCCTAAGCTTTGCACTCAGCGGCCCTCCTCCCTTGGCCTCCTGAGTTCTGCAGTTAGAGGAGTGATTGGCAATACTCTGCAGTTGTTTGAACCTGTAATTTTAAAGTTATCAAGCATACAGAAAGTTTGGAAAACAGAACAAACACCTTGTTCCAACTGTGCTTAATATTTTTGTCATTAGTTTTTCTACAGATTGGGCTGAACTATTTAAAATAAATTGCATGCAGCCTCTTACCCACAAATAATTTAATAGGAATTTTCTTGAACAGTCACAGAGCCACAGTTATTTGTGTTTTTTTAAAAACAGTAAACTCACTGTTTATATTATTTAAAACCAATATCTAGCACACATTCATATTTTTCCAATTGTCCCTAAAGTGTCTTACTTATTAATTAGGATCTAGTAAGAGTGGCCAAAAGTTTTCCTGTGTCCTGCAGTCATCTGGTCCCAAATAACACATAGAGGCTTATATTAATTACAAATTGTTTGGTCTGTGGCTCAGGCTTATTGCTAACTAGCTCTTTTATCTTAAATTAAGCCATTTCTATTAATCTATGTATCACCATGTGCTTCATGGCTTTAGCTGCATTCCATTACATCTTGCTCCCTCAGGTGTCCCACAGTGTCTGCCCTGATTCCACTTTTCTTCTGTATCTCTCTTGTATTTTCTGCCTGGCTGTTTCCTGTCTTGTCATAAGCCAAAATAGCTTCTTTATTAACCAATGAGAGCAACACATATTCACAGCATACAGAAAGACATCCCACAGCAAGTCTATGTCTAATTTAAGTTTTTGTTTGTTTTCAAAAAGGGTTTCACTATGTACAACAGCCTGGCTTCAGAGATCTAGCTGCCTCTGCCTCTTGAGTAGTGATTAAAGGCATGTACCACAATTCCCAACCTCATGCTTAAAATTTTTATTATATCTTGTGAGCCACTAAATGGTTGCTGAGAGTTGAAGCCAGGTCCTCTGGATGAGCAGCCAATGCTCTTAACCACTGAACCACATCTCTAGCCCCTAAGTTATGACTTAAAAAAATAAGCAGATAAAATAGCAGCCACATCTAAGTTAGAATTGGCAGTGAGATTTCAGTCAGACTCATGTCTCTAAGCACACTGCACAGGAGAGAGAGGCCTTCAGGCTCTGGAGGTGAGCTATGCTGTTATCACCCCGATGGCTGCTGGTTGAACATGAGGATCCCCTGTGCACCAAGTACCTGGTAAGACTTCAGAGTAAGAATCCCCTCCCTGCACCCCATCATTGTTAGCCAAGGCCATGTGCCATTTTGTAAAGCTTCTCTGTTAGCTTGTTTTTGTAGATTCATGTTCTCCCCACCTTCAAAGTTTATTATACCATGGTGGTTTGAAAGAAAATGGCCCAGCATGATCAGGGGGCATAGCATTGTTGGAATAGGTGTGGTCTTTGTTGGAGGAAGTGTGTCACCAGGATGGGTGGGAGTTCTATGCTCAAGCTACTTCCAGTATCAGAGACCATCTCATGTTGCCTGCAAGATGAAGGATTCTCAGTTACTTCTCCATCACCATGTCTGTCTACCTGCATGCTGCCATGCTCTCTACCATGATGATAATGGCCTGAACCTCTAAAACCATAAGCAGCCGCCTCAGTTTAATGTTTTCTTTATAAGAGCTATCATATATCTCTTCACAGCAATAGAAACTTTAAGACATATACATACAAGCTAACAGACTCCTTCCCTCTCATTACCAGTCAGCAATCAGAGGCAGCCTGACTGCAGTCAGGTACTGTGGAATACCTGTTAATCACATGATATAGAACCTCTTCCTTCCTCTGAAATATGTAAGAAAGGACCCTACGTTCTTTCTCATGTCCTAAACTCATCAGGGCCTACATGCACAATGCTGTCTACCTGCCTCGAATTAATAACACATAGAAAAAGATATTCCTGAAGAGAGTAAACTTAGCTCAGGAAACCCCATTTTGTATTCTAGTAGCCATTTTGTACTACGGAGGTAAAATAGAATTCAGTTTCACATTCCTGGCAGGGTCTTGCCCAGTTGCAAGAAAGAATAAATAATCTAAGCACTATCTAAGGATACCTGGATGATCTAACCCTAAGGCAGTAAAATGGCAACCCCACCCAGCTGGGGTCCAGAAATATTAAGTTGTAAAAAGTCCCTAAGCACAAGCCAATCAGCAGCACACTTGCACCCTTGACCTCAAGTAACCCTGCCTTGTGGCTTTTGCCTATAAAAATCTTGTGTAGTTTGGGGTGCTCAGCTCTTTCTTGCCTTGTACATCGGGTGCAGAGGAACAAGCTCCCTGCCTGGCTTGTATTGTGCTGACAGTAAACCTTGCTGTAGCATTTCAGACATCTCTGTCTCTGGTAGTCTCTCTGGGGGATCATGCTTGAGACATTACAATTCCATTTTAGTATTCCCCAGAACCCAAAACCTTGTCATTAGGACCATAGAGATGCAAGCACTCTGAAGACTGTCTCTAATAGGATGTTAGGACAGAATGCAGAGACAAGCTTCTCATGTAAAAACTTCCTTAAGACTAAAATGACAGCTACTCCTGGAGAAATGGCTCAGCAGTCAAGAGCACATCAAGTAAGAAACATATACTAAATGTCCAGAATATAGGTAAATGGCAAAATACATACATTACTCTAAAAGCTGTCCTATCCTGAAGAATCTGAATCTAGTGCCTAATATGCTCCTAGCTAAGATATTGTTGTAACTAGTTGGTTATAACTAGTCTTCAACCTCATTAAAGACTTGAGAGGAAAATAATATTACTCAAGTAAACAGGAAGTATGAACTAACAGTTTCAAAGACATGCAAGAAATGACAGAGACAGCTGGCTTCCTGGACAGTCACCAGTGTTTCTCTACTATGCTGAAGCATCAACTTATGGCTAAGGCCTAGAATTTTCGGAAGCAGGAAAATTTGAAAGACCATCTTATCCTATCTTGGCAAGGTTCAGTAGTCACTTTTCCTTGTGTCCTGCTTATCCAAAAAGGACAGCGTGCTTACTGTCAGCAGTCCAGGCAAAAGCAATTAGTTCTTTGCCCAACAGACCTTTTGCCAAGAAAAAGACAAACTCCATATGGAGTATCTTTGATGCCCAACATCTTCTCAGGAGCAGAATAATGCTGCTAGGGACAATTGTGTCTCATGTCAACAGAATTCTAAGTTATTAAGACATCTAAAATCTCTAGATCTATGAAGTGTTTGAGGATTACCTATCTAACATATATTACTGTATATCTAGAAAACCTGACAACATGACTATAAATATAACCATGGGTGGCTGTTAACCTGTAATTTTTATCAACCTAAATAACTTAAAGACTAAGACTTCATATTATAAAAACAAACAATCTGTAAAGAAATATACACTATAATGACAATGACCTCAAATTTGTAACAATATACAAAATATCTTAATCAGATGTAGAAATGTATAATGCAATATGACAGCAATATCCTTAATATGAATCAATATATAAAATATAAACAAGTTGAACATACATACAATATGACAAATGCAATTTACATTTATATTGATATACATAATATTTTAAACAGAAGTAGGAACATATGGACAATATCACAAATATTATTTTGAATTTGTATCAACATACAAATTATCTTAAACAAAAATAAAAATTTACATTCATGGGGGCTGGAGAGATAACTTAGCAGTTAAGAGCACTGACTGTTCTTCCAGAAGTCCTGAGTTCAATTCCCAGCAACCACATGGTGGCTCACAACCATCTATAATGAGATCTGTTGCCCTCTTCTGTATACCATATGCATAATAAATAAATTTTTTAAAAAATTGCATTCATATTAATATAAAAAATCCATACCAGTACAAATCATCAAAGGCTGATAGTTTGCTAAATTAGTTTACAAGTAGATACAATAATCTACCTTAATATCTTATCCTATGTACCCCCCTTTTCCTTTCCCAAAAGAGATTCCTGAGTCTATATTGTTCTACCCCCAATGTTAGTCTTTAAAGCCACACCCTCCTCTGAGTTCTGAAGTCAAGTCCCATTTAAGAATTCCTACCTCTGAATCTCTCTTTCTTTGTTCTCCTTCTCAAGAGTGCTCCTCCCTCTCTCTCTCTCTCTCTCTCTCTCTCTCTCTCTCTCTCTCTCTCTCTCTTCTCTTCTCTTTTTTCCTTCCCTCCTCTGTTAATCTAACCATATTCCTCTGCCATAATAATAAAGTCCTTTTACATAGAAACAGCTTCTAAATGTCCCCTGCTACCTACCACTCCCTTCGCTGAGTCCCCCATGAAACCTCTGCATTTATAGGAATCCACCACCAGATAACCAGATAATTTGTATTTGTACCATGCCTAATCGGCACAAAATCCTAACATTTGGTGCTGTGATTGGCAGGGATTTCTTTTTTTTAATATTTTTTTTATTTTATGTGACTTGGTGTTTTGCTTGCATGTATAACTGTCAGATCTTGGAATTAGAGACAGTTGTTAGCTTAGAATCGAACTCAGGTCCTCTGGAAGAACAGTCAGTGCTCTTAACTGTTAAGCCATCTTTCCAGCCCAGCAGGGATTTCTCAGTGCTGTTTGCACAGCTACAATTCCATGTGAGAAACTTCAACAAGGTAAGCAACACCTCCAGGGGATTCCATTACCATGTACATCTCATTTCTATTAATAATCAAGGTCCTTGGTTGTCTACAATTGCTGGACTCCCATGCTTCTTACTGGAGGTCCTAACACCCAACCCTAATACAACTTATAACAAACCCCCAGTAGATGACTCTTGTCCATAACCCTGAGAAAACAAAACCTGTTGGGAAAGGGACATATTTTCTTATAATTGCTTTCTCTATCTGTGAGATCCTGTTAAAAAACAAAAACAAAATCAAAAACAAAACTAAAACAATGGCTGAGTCTCATTAGGACTAGCTGTAACATCTGTAGCCAGTGTTAGGTCTGTGGAGTCCTGCCTTCTGCAGGCTTCAGAGACCACTGTTAGGAAAATTATTGTCCACTATGGAAAACTTAAACGTTATTAATATCAACATGGAAAGTTTAAATTTTAGGATAGCACTATATCTAAAGAAAGCTTCCCAAGAATCAAGAATAAGTATGGGGAGAAATAAAATTTGGACAATAGTTCCTAGATTTTTGGTTTCCTTCTGTCCCACCCTAGTTGGCTCTTCTGATATGAGACAGGAACTCTTAATGCTTTAATAACATGTTTGGATTTAGAGAAGAAGACAGCCATACACTAACTCCAAAGCCAGCTTGGTTTATAATTGAGTCAGGATCATAAGTTTTCTTAAAAGTAATGAGATACAGATGTTAAGCAGTGACATTTGACCCTGTAGAGTATATTGGTATCAATAGTTCCAATTTTTCATTGCTTGTAAATATTTTCAGGATTGCCTTCTCTTCTGATTTAGATGTCTAGATGTCCAAGGTCTTTTGATTTCTTAAGGATGGGTAGTCCTTTTTTTTTTTTTTTTTTTTTTTTTTGTAAAGACAAAAACAGAACCCTGCCCTGACTCTTGTTTGGTGAGTTTCCGTACAACTTGTAGAATTGTTGCATCAATGAAGCAGCCATCATTTCTCCTTATCAAGAGGTTTCTCTTGTTTTAATCGTCTTTACTAATTTTAAAGGTATCCATAGCTTTTCTTCTCCTGCAGAAACAAAAGTAAAACCCTCTTCCCCAACATAGCACTTATCCTGGTTTCATTCTGAGATCAACACATCTTTGAAGTAGACGGGCTGATTTAGCTCAGTAGTTTTTTCTATAGTCCAGTGTCTTTCTGCAGCTGTCATTTCTTTCTTATCAGCATTAAGAAAATTCAAGGTTAATAAGGCATTATACAATCTATCTTTGGAGGTTTTAGTTTCCCCTTTTTGTTTATAAAGCATTTCTTTTAAAGTGTGATTAGATCTTTTTACAACCACTTGACCTGTAGAATTGTGTGGTATACCAGTAATATGCCTTATATTATAATATGCAAAAAGATTTCATTTTAATGGAGACACACGCTGGAACATTGTCAGTTTTAATTTGTGCAGATATACCCACTATGGCAATGACTTCTAATAGGGGTATAATTATAGAATCAATCCTTTCCAAACTCAAAGCAGTTGCCCATTGAAATTCTGAGTAGGTATCAATGGTGTGGTGTACATATTTTAATTTCCCAAATTCTGCAAAATTTGAAGCACATCCATTTGCCAAATTTTACTTACTTATCTATTTATCTATCTATCTATTTATTGTATACCTTTAGGATTACTTCCTGCAGGTAATGGAGCTTGGTTATAAAAGGAACAAGTAGGACTTTTTTCTTTTTTACAATTTCCTTGGCTTGTTCATAAGTGATAGAAAAGTTCTTTTTTAAACCTTTGCTATTGACATGGTGTTTCTTATAAAATTCTGAGGGCTCCAGCACATTTTTATTAATAACTGATTAATCTCATTATTACCTTGTGCTAGAGGACCTGGCAGACCCATATGGGATCTAATATCTCTGTATGTGTGTGTGTGTATGTGTGTATGTATGTATATGTGTATATATATATGTATATGGTGTTCCCTATTTCTGATAATTTCTTGTTATTGTATAAATAGCAAAGTTAATTCTGTTTTATCATTAATAAATTCAGAAGTTTAAACACATAAAGCAGCTCTGCGTATTGAGAGTGAGTAACTATATTGAGAGGTTCTGAAAAGTCCATTAGTATCATAAGAATGAGATACAGTTCTGGCTTTTATAAAGAATTATAAGGGCTTTAAATCGCTTTACTTAAATCTCTTGAGTTTTATCCTGCCTGCCTGATTTATTTGCATCTATATAGAACATAGGGCATCAAGAGATTGGTTTTTGCCATGCAGTGTGAGGAAGGATCCAACTGTTTTCTTCTATAAATTTTATTTTCTCGTCTTTGGGATAACAATTGTTAATCTCTCCCAAAAATTTACTACAAGTTCTTTGCCAGTATTTTTTTTTCTGTGCATATCCCTGCTTGCCCCCCCTACTCCCCTCCCAGTCCTCCCAGTCCTCCCTCAGTCTTTCCCCTCCATGTCCCCCGATTCATTCCCCAAGGAGCTTTTCATAAAAGTAAGATTTCCTCATTCGTTAAAGGTACTACTATTTCTGCTGGGTCTATTTCTGTCAGTTGGCAAAGTCATAATTTTCCCTGTGAAATCAAATCAGAAATGTTTTCCACATATGTCTTTAATTTCTTACTTGGTTTATGTGATAGAAACAGTCATTCCAATATAATATTTTCTCTCTACATCAAAATCCCTGTGGGAGATTGTCTAGAGTATATTATAACCAGAATACAGTTAAGCTCTGGATTCACATGATCCTCATGTGTCTCTTACAGTTTTTTGTCAACATAAATCAATTTTATTTGATTTATCTAATTTAGCTGATAATTCTCTTGGATTATTTAGGTCTCATCTTCTTCTAGAATACTGGGAAAATTTACTAGTGTATCTTTAGTTACGACAATAGTAGTCAGTAAATTGAAAATGTTGCCTAACAATTTTTGAAAGTCATTAAGAGTTTGCAATCAATCTCTCCTAATTTGTACCTTTTGGGATCTAATATATTGTGGACTTAACTTATTTCCTAAGTACTTAATAGAATCTTCTCTTTAAATTTTTTCAGGAGCAATTTATAGTCCCAGTGAGGCAAAACTTGCTTTACTTTTTCCAACATGTTCTCTAAAATATCTAATTTTGAATCAGCTAATAAGACATTATACATATAATGGTAAATTACTGTGGAAATTGTACACAAATTATTTTTAATGATTTTTACATGAACTATTGGCACAGAATGGGTCTATTTAACATTCCCTATGGGATAACCTTCCATTGATATATCTTAACTGGCTGAGAATTATTTTAAGTAGGTATGGTGAAGGCAATCTTTTTCCCATTCTTTTCTTATAGAGATATAGTGAAGAAACAGTCTTTTAAGTCAATAACTAAAATAGGCCATTCACTTCAGGTGAGTACCTAGCTTTGAACATTTCCACACATCTTTTTTTGCTGTTGGGTGAACTGCATTCTATTCACTTTCAGTATTATACAAATTCCAGTGTGTGGCTGTGACGCCTTAGATCTAGAATATTCCCTATGGGTTCTAATTGGAGCACTTGGTCTCCAACTGGTGGCACCATTTGGGGAGACTGGAACCTTTCTGAGGTAGAGCCAGGCTGGAGGAAATAAGTCACCACTAGAGGGAGGCATGCCTTTAAAGTCTGTAGCCCAGCTCAAGGCTCTGGTGAGATCCTGCTTTCCTGGCTACAGCCATGGGAACATCCTATGCCACAAGTCCCTGCCAACACAGACAGGACTGTCCAGCCATCATTCCTTCCCTGTGGTGGACTTGAAATTTTGCTCCTAAAACTGGAGCAAAAGAAATCTTTCTCCTTCCTTGAGTTGTTTCTGCCAGATATTTTGGTCATACTAACACAAAAATAATTATTCTTTTTCATTACTGTTATTTTTCATATCTACCATTGCTCCCCCTCCCTCCCTCCTCCCAGGCACTCTCTGTCCTCCCTCAGCCTCCCCCAACTCCATCTCCACAATCTTTCCCCAAGGAGGGCAAGGAGTCCCAAGGTGGGTCACTTCAGTCGGGCATATCCAGTTGAGATGGGTCAGAGTCCCTCACCCAAGGGCATTAGCTCAACTCTGTTCAAAGCAGCATTATTTGTAATAGTCAGAACATGGAAACAATTGAGATGATCCTCAACTGAAGAATGGATTAACATATTTTGGTACATTTACACAATGGAATACTACTCAGCAGGAAAAAAATGACATCCTAAAATTTGCAGGCAAATGGATGGATTTGGAGAGTATTATCCTGAGTAAGGTAACACAGGCCCAGAAAGATAGATGGTATGTACTCACTCATAAGTGGATTTTAGACATAAAGCAAAGAATACCCAGCCTGCAAACCACAACCTCTGAACAGCTTGGTAACAGAAGGAACTTGAGACAGCCAGGGTAACACTGGGAAGAGGAAATAGAGAAAATATGCTGAGTAAATTTGGACTATAACGGAGTGAGCAAGTGGAGGTGAGAACAAGTCATGAGAGAAGGAGATGGTTGAATAAGAGGAGCAACAGAGATGGAGAAAAGAGAATTGAATATCTTGATAGAGGGAGCCACTGTGGGGTTAGAAAGAAACGTGGTGTTAAGGGAACCACCAAGAACCCACAAGATGTCCCTGGCTAGGACTTCAAGCAATAGTAGAGAGGATGCTTAAACAGGACTTTACCTATAATCAAATGAGTGACCACCCTAATTGTCATTATATATCCAGCAATGGATAGAGGCAGAAGCAGTGATCCATAGCTAAGCACCAGGTCAAGCTCCCAGTCCAGCTGAAGAGAGAGAGACAGAGAGAGAGAGAGAGAGAGAGAGAGAAGAGAGAGAAGAGAGAGAGAGTATATGAGTAAAGGGATCGGGATGAGGAGACCTTCAGAGATGGCTGGCTAGAGCTATTGGGAAATCACTGACTCAGAAATAATAGCTGAGAAACCTTCAGGGAAAGGAATTAAACCTTCCCAAGGTAGATGACTGTCAAATGCCATGGGCAATTTATGGAGCCTCTTGGATCAGACTATATTCCTGGTGCATGAACTGACATCTTGGAGCCCATTCCCTACAGAGAAAGTAACTATTCTTTTTTTTTTTTTTAATAAAAACTATTTATTTATTTGCCTTGGTGTTTGCCTGGAACTGGAACTACAGACAGTTGTTAGCTGCCATGTGGGTGCTGGGAATTGAACCCGGGTCCTCTGGAAGAGCAGACGGTGCTCTTAACCGCTGAGCCATCTCTCCAGCCCCCAGAGAAAGTAACTATTCTAATAGCTATATTTTTTTTTTCTCTTGCCCCCGTCTCAAATAAGCTACTTCTGATTATTGTTTTTGTATGTTTTGTTGTTTGGGCTATTATAAATAACATCTTTCTGCATCCTTGCTATTGCCTCCCAGTATTGTAAGAGGGCTTTGCTGAGGTTTCATATCATCTCCAGTGTGCTTGTTATATACAATTTTCCTGGAACTTGGTACTGTCCACATCTTCACCACAATTGTCACCAATAAGCCTCTCAATCTGCAGCAGCCGGAAGGTTCTCCTTTCCTACCGATTTCCTTGTTCTTAATTTTGCCTGTTGAAAATGAGGTTCATGAGTAGTTTTCCCAAGATAAGGTCTTATGTAGCCCAGACTGGTCTTGAACTCTCAATATAGCAGAGGATGATTTGAACTTCTGATCATCCCGCCCCCCACATCCCAAGTACTGGAGTTACAGGTATACATCAACACAGCACACACAGTTGCACATATGTGGAGTCATTCTCTTCTCCCTTCAGGTGGATTCCAAGGATGGCCCTTAGGTCACCAAGCTTTTGTGGCAAGCATCTTTACCCTCTCGCTAGCCCTGTCAGTGTGTTTGATGGGAGCCAAGACCAAGGTGATCAGAAGCCTGAAACCATGCCTTCTTCACACCTGCTGGCTAGGCTGACAGGGCAGACTCAGGTGCAGTTAGAAATGAAGAGAAAAGGGAGAAGGACAGAGCGAGTGGGGGGATCAGGATAACGCCATCTAGTGGTGACACATCACAGCCCAGGAATCGTGGAGCTGCCATTTCCTATACAGGCCTGACCTCCAGTGGTGAATGGCAAGGCAAAGAGATTTGAATAACCAAGCCCTGACAGAGGTTTTAAGAAGTGGATAGACTTTAATGTTATAGTTTACCCTGCCCTCTACCGCATGCACAAAGACCATGACTCTCCTCCAGCCAGGATGGTCTAGGAGCAGTTCTACAGTGACACCGGAAAAGTCAGTCGGGAAGCAGGCCCAAGCTAAGCCACGTCCCTTCTCAGACACCATCTACTGATCTCTTCAGAGTCAGCACCGATGGGCTCCATAGTTCTGACACTTCTGCAATGCCAAAATTATTGAGGCTTTACTTTGAGACATGGAAAATTGTTTCTCAGAAAACTATAAAAGCAACAGGATTCCTCTGACATCACCCCCTCCCCAAAGAAAGCATTCACTTTATCTCCATGGAGATCTGAGACAAACAAATTACAAGTAAACCTAGAGCTGGCCCTTCAGATCACCATGACAACAAACAGGAGAGTACAAATGTTGATGGACCAGCTAATCACATTTAGCATTGCTATCGAGTACACATATCACACAAACACACCCACATCTCGCACACATACACATGAGGAAAAGGCATAAGAAATAAATCTGAAACCAAAACTTCTAATTTTGGAGACATAGATCAGTACCTGCCTAGGATACACAAGGTTCTGCGTTCAATCCTCAGTACCACAGAGACTAGCCGTGGTGGCCTATGCCTGTAATCCCAGAACTCAGCAGGTGGAGACAGAAAATCAGGGATTCTAGGTTATCTTCAGCCACATGCTGCATTTGAGACCAATCAAGGCTTCTTAAAATCCTGCCTCAAATAGCAAGTGAGCATGAACATTATCTAGGAATCCATCTAAAGAACATGATAGTTATTGTGTAGCTTCTACCCTTGGATACTTAATATGTTAAAATTATATATTCAGGCAAAAGGAATTCAGAGCTTTTTGACTTGAAGTGAAAAATTATTAGCTCAGATACATTCCACCACTCCCCCCCCAAAAAAAAAAAAACCTTTAAATGTATATGGTAGCTGTCTCAGTTAAGGTTTCTATTGCTGTGAAGAGACTCCATGACCACAGCAACTCTTATAAAGAAAACATTTGATTGGGGTGGTAGTTTACAGTTTCAGAAGTTTAGTCCACTATCATCATGGAGTGACACAATGTTGTGCAAGTAGACATGGTGCTGGAGAAGGAACTGGGTGTCCTATATCTTGCAGGTAACAGTCTTTCACATTGGATGTGGCTTGTGCATTATATGAGACTCAAAGCCTGCCTCCACAGGGACATGCTTCCTCCAAGACCAGACCTACTCCAGCAAGGCCATACACCTCCTAATAGTGCCATTTTCTTTAAACTACCAAGGTAGCCATGGTTAAATCTAGCCCACCAATTTAGTTTTGGCTGTTTTAGTGTAATACTTTAGGGTGATTCATACCAACAGCCTGAGGATCACCTTAAGGCCCATATATTGGCAACCAAGTCTGACCAGATATATTATAGATTTAATAAAACCAGTCTGGAAAATCAGAGAACAGATCCACCCACAATCAATCCAGGAGAGTCAGAGAGTGGTGACCTACACCTTTAATCCCATAACTGGGACAGCCTGGGAGTGGTAATTTATGCCTTTAATCTCATAATCCGGAGACAAAGATCTTTCTGTGTTTTTGAGTTCAAGGCCTAACTACAAAACAGTAGTAGCTGACACCTTTAATCTTAATTCTAGAATATGATTCAGAAGTGAAACAATTGGGCAAAGAAGGTATTTAAGGCAGATGTAGGAAGACAAATTTATTCTGTAGAAGCAACTAGCCAGGCTGAGGACTCTTGAAGATAGCTTTTACCCTGAGAAGTTGGCTGGGTGAGATTTGGCTGTGGTCTGTTTCCTTTTTCTGATTGCCCAGCTTCTCCACCCCAGAAGATATGTGGCTCTGAGTTTACACTTAATAACAACTAGAATTCATGGTACACCAGATCCTGGGAACAGCACAGGTAAGAGAGAGTGACACCCACAGAACACTGCTGGGACAGTGTTGTATCTAATCCAACTACCCCTGCTGCCTGTGGCTGCCTCCAGTGAGGGTGGGGTGGGGTGGGGACCAGAGAGGAGGCATGCCTCAATGCCTCAAGCACTTGCAGTTCTTGATGCGGTGCCCGGGGTGCCGAATCAGCACTGAATCTCTCTCCCTCTCCCTCCCTCCCTCCCTCTCTCTCTCTCTCTCTCTCTCTCTCTCTCACACACACACACACACACACACACACACACACACACACCTCAGTCCTCCCTGCCATGCTGAGCATTGTTTCTCTCTCTCCCTCTCCCTCTCCCTCTCCCTAACCCTCTCCTCTCTTCCTACGCCTTCACTTTCATCAGTGACCCCCTTGAGGCTGAGGGGAAGGCTGAGAAAGAAGAGGAGAACATCATGTTTTAGAGGCTTTGAAATGGATAGGAGTGTTGAGCAGAGCATGGCAGTGCATGCTTTAGTCGCAGCACTTGAAAGACAGTTCTCTGTGAGTCTTCCTAGTGCGAGGCTACCCAGGACTACACAATGAGACTCTGAGAAGTCTAAACCAGATGAAGGTGTGCATTCCCCTGCAGTATAGCATGGAGGTTTTCCATCACTCTCTCAGTTCCTTCCTAAGGTGTCTTGGGAGAGCAGAGCTTAGGAAGGAGGGATGTTGAACTCTGCATCAAACAGTGTGTTCTTGGTCAGAAGCTTCTAGATGTGACTCATGCTCTGAAAGAAGGAAATGCTAGAGATTGCCAGCAGTGGCCTTGTTAGCAGCCAGGGGTTGGGGGAGGTGTGCAGGGAAAAAACCAGTCTAGTTCAATCTACGACTATGATGGCTTGATGAAGATTATTTTATGTTAGCAGAGTAATGCTTGATTGCATTAAAAAGGAGAGAGCTCAGCTTGGGTTCTATGGATCAAGGTCACATGACCTTGTGACTCAGACTGATATGAACATGATAGTAAGAAGAGGAGCCTCTGAACACCTGGCTATCTTTGGGCAAACTTCAAAATGTTGCTCTACATACAAGTGATATAGAAACGGGGTGGGGGTGGAAGGGGGGCTGTCTTTCCCAGGATCATATAAGCAGGAAGTCACGGAGCAGACAGACATCACAGGAGAATAGAAACAGCCAGTGGGGCCCACTACAGAGAACTGGCAGCAGGCTGGGGAAGCCGGGTGACTGCCATTTGCAGTGACTGGGACTATGGGAACAGCAACAGCCTCGCAGAGCACAGAAGAGCCTCTCCAGGGATCAGGTCTCCACTCAGGACTAGTTTGTAATCTGCACAGCTCAGCCACTCAGCAACAATATGGAATCAGACAAGGTGGCAGCTGTATGAAACACCTCTGGCCTTTAGAGATTCAACTTTTTAAAGCAAGATTTTCCTTTTTGAGACAGGGTTTCTCAGTGTCAGACCAGGCTGTTCTAGAACTCGAACTCAGAGATCTGCCTGCCTCTACCTCCTGAGTTCTGGGACTAAAGGCATATGCTACATGCCCAACTGTTTTTACTTCTTTAAAGACTTTTAAAAATGAATATGAGTACTTCTGTTTGTGTGCATGTGTGATATGTGTCCCTGAGGCTACAGAGGTCAGATGCCCTGGAACTAGAGTTACAGAGCCTCCGTGTGGGTTCTGGAAATCAACCCTGAGTTCTCTGAAAGAGCAGCCATTGAGTTGCTGTCCTTCCAGGCAGGAGACTGAACTTTTGACAGATTTGGCAGTCGCTGTCCTTGAGATTAGCTAAGACTATGTATGCATTTACCAGAAGTGTGTTTTATACCTTTGATTACAGCATTTGTGAGGCAAAAATAGGCAGATCTTTGTCAATTTAAGACAAACCTGGTCTATATAGCGAGTTTCAGGATGACCAGGGCTACATAATAGAATCTGTCAAAAAACAAAGCAAGACAAAATCCTACTTAACCAGCTGTTCCACCGTACACTCAGCCTGTTTGAGTTTAGCCTACCGTAAGAAAGCATTGTAGCCAATCTTTCTGTACCTAGGATTCCACACACAATCCTCTTCTACAACCTAAACCAAATGCATAGCTTTAAATTTTAAATACTCATCTATGCCCATGACCTAGAGTAATGTATGTGTGTGTTGTGGTAATCTTTTACCAAACATGTAAATAGCAGCTTTAAAACACCCACCATAAATGTTGGAAGCAACATGTGGATATAGGTTGATGACATCAGTTTGTGGTTGCGAATCTTCTGGGTCAGTTGGGCTCAATAACTTCTTCCCTTGATACAGATTCCTAGGTCAAATTATCATTTCTTTCCCATGTCATTTTCTCTGTGCCATTCAATAAATATAGAGCAAAACCCTTTGTTAGGGACAGGCAGGCACAGCACATGAACAGATCAGAAATGCACAACAGACATCCAAGTGATCATAATAGACATGGAAAACACAGGGAGAAAGAGGAGAAATAAAATCTGGGCTCACTTTTGGTCACAGCTCACCAAAGGGAAATTTCTGATTTCAGTCTTCAATGTGACATCAACTCAAAGACCCACTCTAAGGCTATTTCTGAAGTTGTGGAATCTTTGGGTTTCCATGTGGTGTTAGTGTATGTGGTGGTGGTAGTGGTAGTGAGGTGGTAGTGAGGTGGTAATGAGGTGGTGTGGTGGTCATAGTGAGGTGATGGTCGGGGACAGACACCAGAGCAGGTAGGCAGCATGTCTTGTACTCGGCTGACAAAGGAAACCATTCTTTTCCAGTTACACATGTCCACAGGTCCATCCTGGAGAACTCATTCCCTCGAGTCATTAGGACGTGGAAACAGGAAAGACGTTTCTCTCATACAGGTTCACAGGACTACTGTTGCCCTCAGTACTCAGGACCTGTCACTGTCCTGGGATAATCTGGGAGGAAAAGCAGATTTCTCAACAGAATTGCCAGGCTACGAGCACAGGTGTAGTTTAAGATGGAAGCCTGGGCCTGCCTTAGAGGTGAAAAACTGAGAGCTGGGGTCACAGCTCAGGGGTAGGACATTCACTTCATCCTAGGTTCCCTCCCAAATACCACCAAAACACAAACAAGGGCAGCCTAAGAGAATCTTAATCCAAACTATGAAGAAATAAAAAACAATGTGGAGCTGTGGTTTTGCCCAGGGAAACTTCCGACTTATACAAGTTGGTGAGGCACCAAAAGAACAGACAGAGAAGGCAATCACAGCTGCTTATGCACACCAGAAGGAAATATTTTTGTAAAGAAGTTAAGTTCATATCCCTTTATTGTTTTTTTCTCCCTTAAATTTTTTAAATAACATAAAATGATGAGCTGGATGATGAAATCTTCACACATGAATACCATGTGCTTGGCTTATAGTCATACTTTCTCATTCTTCTTTTGCTCTCTGCTTCTTCCGTCTTTCAGGCTCCAACCTACTTTCATGTTTTACACACACACACACACACACACACACACACACACACACACACACATGTGCATGCACTCACACACCCCCAAAAAACATTCTGCATAGGAGAAAAAAACACATATGATGTGTCGAGCGCCACCTCGTCCGCAAGGAAGACTCAACACCCAGGCTCTTCTTTCAGCAGTTTTATTCAGGAACCTTGAATTCTGACTTCTGACTTACTTACTTATGACAGGGACTGACTGACTTGCTACATGTTCTCTCTCATTCCTTCTCCTTCTGACCACGGGGAAACCCGCCCACAGCCTAAATAGCCTCTGGGCAGCCAACCCCAGTATGCCACGTAGGCACTACCCATTGGTCCAGGTACGTGGAAGCAAGCCAGATCCTCAGCCTTAGCCATATATGGAGTTGTTTACCACAGAGAGCACTCACCATCAGGAAGGTGGAGGCGTGGCTATATGCAGCTCTCCACAATGATGTTTTGTCTTTCTCAATCTGACTCATTTTACTTAACATGATGATCTCCAGTTCTGCAAATAAAAATCTCAGTCCCCCCCCTTTTTTTTAAATTATGGTCTCACTATATAGCCCTGGCTGTCCTTAAATTTCCCATGTGGATCAGGCTGTCCTAGAACTCACAGAGATCCACCTGCTTCTGCCTCCTGAGGGCTAGGAGTATGTGTATCACTATACTTTGTTTTATAATTCACCTTCATCTCACCCTCCTGTACTCCATACTCTTGTTTATGGCTGAATACAACTCTAGATCATGCTTGCATCATCCAGTCTTCTGCTGATGGACACATGTGCAATTCTACAGCTCAGCTATTGTGAGCAGTAATAATGCATGAATGCAGTTAACATGTCGAGCTGGCATCTCTGTGGTATGATGGCACCCTTTATTTTTCCATTGGGGAAAAAAACCAATTATATGGCTCATCTCTGAATTTTATAGACATATATATTTCCATGGCAGCTATCTGTTCTTTGGAGAGCTGAGAGAGTCCTCATCTAGATTGGCAGCAGTCATTTTGATAGCTGATTCTGAGGAACAGCACCAAGCCTTATACATTAATCCAGACACATAAGGGTTGTGGGCAGAGACTCACAGTGTGTCAGAAGAACGTGCATGCTACATCCCAAGGACAGTTTTCATCCTGAGCTCATCAACCACCAATTTAGAAAGCCCTCCCTATGGAGAGGGGCAGAAAGACTGCTTCTGTATGCGTGTGTGTCTACTGACTCATTACTTAGTATTTGTGGAAAGCACTTCCTCCCCGACGCTATGAACAAGGAGGTAAATAAGTGTGGTTTTCTTTCCTAGCTATCCAAAGCACTGGGGGTTTGTTTGGTTGTTTTGTTTGTTGTTGCTGTTTCCTGACCCTGGGACAGCACAGGGACTGTGCGAACTCACAGGGAGGAATAAATACTGGAAATGAAGACAGGACCATGAGTCTTTTTAATTTGCAACCTCATACTTTTTTATTTTTATTTTTACTGGTTTTCCCCTTTCCAAATACAGTGACAGTATCTTATTTTTATCATCAGAAAAATCTCTGCCAAGTGGTGGCATATATCTATAAACCTCAGGATTTAGGATGTGAAAGCAAGAACATCAGGAGTTCGAGGTCCTATTTCATTAGGCGGTGATTCAAGGCCAGCTTGGGCTATATGAGATCTTGCATTTTTCAAAAAGGAAAAGAAATTCAGAGCTGGGGACAGTGCTTGCCTAGCATGCATGAAGCATTCAGCTCCATCTCCAGCATCATCTGGCCGCGACAGTACTTACCTGAAGTCCCTGTGTTCAAGAGACACAGGCAGGAACGTCCAAAGTTCAAGACCATCCTTGACTATGTAGTGAGTTCGAGGCTAGTCTGAGTTACATTGAGACCATGCTTCAAAAAAGAAATCTCAATGAACACAATTTGGCTACATGTTCTTCCCTCAACACACAAATTTTCCATCACTAACGCCAATGAGGTTGGCGAGGTAATTCTCTGCACCCAGGAGAAGCATGGACTCTTCTGATGCATCTGTCTTCACTATGTGCTCAGAACAAAGCTGTGCAGAAAGCACCTTTTACCTCCTGGTTGGTTTCAGTTACTGTGGAAAATGCTGACCAAAGCAAACTTGGAGAGGAGAGGGAGAAGCTAGGGCAGGAACTCAAGGCAGGAGCTGAAGCAGGAATCCAGGAGAAATGCAGCTTACCGGCTGCTTTCCAGGCCTGTAGTCAGCCTCCATTCTTACACAGCCCATGCTCACGAAGGCAGCATCAACAACTGGTTGGATTCTCCTACATCTATTGGCCCTTAGAAAAATACCTCACAGACATGGCCACGGGCCAGTATGATCCAGGCAACTTCTCTATTGCAGTTTCCCTCTCTGATGTGACTTTGGGTTATGTCAAGTTGACAGCTGAAACTATAACAGTCATGTTCATCTTTTCACTAGAAAGTCTAGATACAAACCTTCTATGAGAACCACCTGGACCTGGAATAGCCCCTGGACACTCACAGGTGGAGGTTGGGTCTGGGGGCGGGGCACTTGTAGTTTGAATATGAAATCTCCACCACCTGCTCACATTTGCATACCTCAATCCCAGTGCTGGTGCTGTTTGGAAGGTTGTGAAACCTTTAGGAAGTGGAGCCTTGCTGGAGGAAGTGGTCCATTGAAGCAGGGCTTGAGGCTTTATAGACTGGCCCCATTCCCTAGAAGTCCCTTCGCTCCCGATCCCGACATCATGTCTTTTCTACCATGATGGACTGTTGTAGAGTATTACTTTAAGATGTGGTGTGATACTTTTTTTTATGCTTTGAAACATTTGTTTAAAGATGCAAAGATGAGTTACCTTTGTTTGATTAAATAAAATTCACCTGCAATCGGGAGGCTAAGTCAGCAACTAGCTGACAGGAAGGGGAAGGGAGGAGCCAGGTAGAGAAGGGCTTTTTTAAGTGTGTGTGTGTGTGTGTGTGTGTGTGTGTGTGTGTGTGTGTGTGTGTGTGTATGTATGTATGTAACACGGGGGCTTTTCCAGGGGTCAAGGAGAGGAGGTAAGTGACTTGCTCTGCAGCCTCTCAGAGAATTCCACCTCAACCTTCGAGTCTTGAGTTCTTTAGTGGGACAGAGATCTAAGTAAGTTTCCTTCATAGCTTGAGTCTATGCCTGGGGGAACAGAATCCCCTCCCACTACTGCCCTGGCAGCCAAACCGATGCTGGTAGTGGCAGAGTGGCAGTTGCTGATTAGGACAATTGTGGCAAAAAAAAAAAAAAAAAAAAAAACCAGCAACAGTTTAAAAAGAGGGGCAAGAATGGACTGAATTCCTTTGGAATCGTGAGCCAAAAGAAATCTCTTCTCCCTTCCTCCATCATATTTTATTACAGCAACAGAAAAAGAAAGTGTCTATATTCAAAAGTTAAGATTTAGATGTCTGACCCCATTGATGGATTAATGTATAGATGGGTCTGTAATTGAATCGACTGTTGGGAGGTGATGGCTTGTAAAGGAAATGGAGTTGAAGGGAACAGTATATAGACATTTCAGAGTATAGTCTATGCATTCTCTATCATCCATCTATCTGTCTGTCTGTCTATTTATCTCTCTCCCTCCCTCCATATATCTGTCTCTTCATTTATATGTATCTCTCCATCCATCTATCTCCATTTCTCTATATCTATTTATCTATTTCTCCCTCCATTTATCTACCTGTCTCCATCTATTTCTATCATCTATCTATCTATTTATCTACCTACCTACCTGCCTATTTATCTATCACATTTCTCACCATTATGTCCTGCCTTCTTTGCTACAGGGGGAGTAAGGGAGGCAAGACACCATGGGCTGAAGCCATAACCAATTTCCTCTTTTAAATTGCTTCTCTAATCCTTGGCCCTTTGGCAAAAAGCTGAGTAATAGACTGTTTGTTCCACCAATAGCACATAAATTTGCACATTCCCAGAGTCTGCAAAAACTAAGCATTCTTACTGGGACTGGGAGCTTGTTGAATGAACAAGGAAAGTTTATTTTTCCACTTTTTGTTTGTTTGGTTGGTTGGTTTTTGTTGTTTTGTAGCTTTTCTTTTTTTTTTTTTTTTTTTTTTTTTTTTTTTTTTTTTTTTTTTTTTTTTTTTTTTTTTTTTTTTTTTTTTTTTTTTTTTTTTTTTTTTTTTTTTTTTTTTTTTTTTTTTTTTTTTTTTTTTTTTTTTTTTTTTTTTTTTTTTTTTTTTTTTTTTTTTTTTTTTTTTTTTTTTTTTTTTTTTGTAGCTTTTCAAAACAGGGCTTAGTTTCTCTTTGTAGTAGCCCTCACTGTCCTTGAAATAGCTCTGTAGACCAGGCTGGCTAAACTTAGAGATCTGCCTGTCTTTGCCTCTACAGTGCTGGGATTAAAGGTGTGCGCTGCCACCACCTAGCTACTTTATTTCACTGGCCATTTGTGAGGTTGGACATTTCTCGTTATTAGTTCACTGGCCTTTTAAGCTTTCTCTTTGAAGAATACTTGATTTTTTTTTTTTTAACCATATTTTTCTTGGGACAGAATGATGGCATTGCTCTTAAAAATTGATCCATGGGTAGTATCATTGCCAATATGATCAATCAGCAACTCCTTCTAAATGCATCATTATCGCTGGTTACATACTTGGTAGAAAATTTCCAGCCCTTGACCTTGCTAATTCTTGAGTCACCATTGCTCTTGAAATTCACTAGTGAATTGACTGTGTGCTTCCCCGAATCCTTCGGGTGCTGACACAGCATTGTGGGCAGGACCCCTAGGAGAGGACATGTTTCTGGGCCAGTGTTCTCTTCTCACCATCACTCTGTCCCAATTCCAGCTGCCCCCTCACACAAAGAGCAGTAAGAGTCTCTCAGGGATTAACAAACTACACATTATACTTGAGGAATTATTTGACATTTCAATTGCCCTGAAGTGTGAAAGGGTTCTACTGTGTTCAGAATCAAATTCATCATGAGCATTCATAATGTCCTGGTTAGGGGCCCATTTTTCATTTTCATCTACATATCACAAGCAATTTCCTTTTGCAGCTTGAAGACAGTATTACAGTTATACGTCCTGGGAAGAATAGTTTGTGCCTGGTAATCAAATCAACCAATGACTAATCCTCCTTAAATCATGCTAAGTGCCTGCATAAAGAATCCTTAAAGATTTCTGTCCCAGAGGATTATGTAACTGGAATCTGCATGTGTTAATATCTCACCAGGGCTGAACACAGAGAGAATGGTGGATGGCATGCAACAGGACAGGAAAGAGAAGAGCCTTTCCAAGATTGCTGCCCTCCTTAGAGGTCAGCAGTGTGAGCCCTGTTAAAAAGAAGCCATACATTTTTATTTTCATTCAAATTATTTTTAGAACACACATTAAAAACATAGTTGGCTAAAATGTTTGTTACTTCCAAAGCATATTTATCAAAAGAGGATGATTTGCGTAGCTAATGAATACCCAGAAGAAGTGAGCTCACTCTTACAATATGAGAGAAAGCAGCAGAGGATGACCTCAGGCAGAGGGGCCTGATTGCTTTGTCCACTAGCACCAAAATACCAAACTGTATGCCCTACTTTGTTTTTTTAAAATGTTATAGATAGGGTCATTCTCTAGTTTTATAGGCAGGTACCACTCACTGACTGACTCTCCTTTTTGTAAACTTTGTTATATATAAGTGTTTTGCTGGCATGTAAGTCTGTGCACCACATGTATGCCTGCTGCCTAGGAAGGCCTCAGATCCCCTGGAACTGGAGTGATAGACAGATGTGAGTCAACACGTGGGTACTGGGAGTTGAATCCAGGTCTCCTGGAAGAACAATACAAATTCTTGACTATTGAGCTCTCTCTCCAATCTACAAAAGGAAATTCACCAGGAAAGAAATTTTTAAAAATGTGCTTCACATCATGCTTTGTACATGTTAAGCAAGCCCTGTATTGCATTTTCAAACGCTCGTATGGGACCCACTGGAGTCTGTCCCCAGCAAAAGATGTGGACTGGCTCTTCTCAGTTCCCTTAAATGTTATCACATGGAGAATCCTCTGGTGTAGAACCTGCTGCTTGCTAATACTAAATCTAACATTGAATTAAATGTTTTTAAAGTGCTTCCTGCCCTCTCTGTCAGTGCTGGAAATTGAACCCAGAGCTTGTACATACAAGGCAAGTGCTCTGCCACAGAATTATAATCTCATTTCTAAAAGATTTCCTATTCCAATTTTAACTTAGGAATAAAATGATCTTTGAAGCATTCCGGGGGGCAGGGGAGGGCTTATTTTGGCTTACAGTTTGAAGGTACAGTTTCTCATGTTGGCCTGACAGAGGAATGCCAGTATCAGCTGACTTTTGTGGTGCATGAATGAGAGATGCCCCTGTAGTCTCAGGCATTTGAATGCTTGGTCCTCAGTTTGCAGGGCTGCTTAGGGAGGCTAGAGAAGAGTTGGTAAGGAAGGTGGCACTGAGGCTTTGAGAATTAAAGACTCCAGTTCTTCTCTCCACTTTTGTGTCAAAGATGTGAGCCCGCGCTCTGCCTTCACGGACTTTAACCCTCTGGAATCCTAAGTCCAAATAAACTATTTCTTCTATAGCTTGTCTTGCTCATGGTTTATTACAGAAATAGACAAGTAGCTAATACCTCTTTCTTCTTTTTCTGTTTTCTTCAAAGAATTGCTCTAGTTAGACCTTCCTGGAAAAACCTTCAAAAACACATCTCCTAGGTGATTCAATCCAGTTGTGCTGCTGATAATGAAGACTTAATTATCTTAGACACACCACATAACTTTTATCCCACATATGAAAAAATATTTTATTTTTCTCTGTTCCCTAGTACCTTCTCCTCATCCTCCTTTAGATATCCCCTTCTTCCCCCACTGATGATTCCTCTTCTATTTCCATGCCATATGTGTGACTATATGCTCTGGCTTATTTCACTCAGCATGATTGTGCTGGATACATTTATGTCACTGGGACACAAGCTAAAGTCATCTGCAAGGACCAAACTTCATATAAGAAAATGCCCCCATAAGTCCAGGCTGTAGGCAAGTCTGTGGGACATTTTCTCATTTAGTGATCAATGGGGAGGGCCCAGCCCGTTGTGGGAGGTACCTTCCTTGGGCTGGTGGTCCTGTTTTCTATAAGAAAGCAGGCTGAGCAAGCCTTGATGAACAAGCCAGTAAATACCATCCCTCCATGGCCTCTGCATCAGGTCCTGCCTCCAGGTTCCTGCCCTGTTTGTTCCTGTCCTGACTTCCTCCAGTGATGAACAGAGCTGTGGAAGTGTAAGCTGAGTAAACCCTTTCCTCTGAAAAGTTGCTTTTGTCATGATACTTCATCACAGCAATAATGACCCTAATTAAGACAATGATGATCTATAATTGCATTCATTTTTTTCCCAAAACTAGCATAACTTCACCTTCTTTTACTGCTAAAGAAAACTCCATTGTGTATATGTACCAATGATGTGCATACAGATGATGTATCCATTCATCCATCAATGGGCATGTAGGTTAGTATTTTGCACATGAAAAGAACTCACCAGCTCGAGCCATATTAGGTTTATTAAGGAGGGAGGAGGGAGGGAAAGAGGAGAGGGCAGAGAGGAAGAGAAAAAGAGAAAGTCTTCCACGTGGTTGGAGATTTTGAAGGGTAGGCACTTACATGAGAGGCTTTGGAGCTTTGAAGCGAGCCCCTGCAGGTGGGGGCATGGCCACAGCAATGTAACAACCTAACAATGTAGGCTAGTAGCATTAGATATGAAAGATTTCTTTCAATGTTTGTTTTAAAAATCGAACATTTAGCTAGCAGGATGTCTTCAAGGACGTTTCCCAAGGACACTGGTGTCTGACACTGAGTGAGTGTCAGCTCACTTGAAGCTTCCAGCATTGGTTGTTAGGAGTATGAAGACTTTACACAGAAGTAGGAAGGTGACCAGGTACCTGTTCTTCCCAGCCACTCTGCATGCGGTGAGCACCTTATCAGTGGACTCACACCAAGGTCAGCAAACCTCAGTTTCCAGTAATGTCAATCTATCTTGGTTTTTATCATCTAGAAAGAGGAGACCACAGCTATACTGAACTTATCGTGATGAAAGTCAGCAATCTTATGTATATGAATATCATTTTTAGTCCATATATATGTATATATATATACATCCACATTTTCATCTATCTATATATGTTAATATAAAAGTCAGTCTGGAAGGGAGATAGAAATAACAGCTTTCAGTGTTGGTAGGATATGAGGTAGGAAGGAAATATTTTTTGTACCAGCTATTGTAGCCAGTGCCTAGAATATTCTAGACAAGCTCTCCACTGCAGTACCCTACATCCCTATCCCCCCCCAGCAGTTCTTTTGTTTCCTGCTCTTACATTGGTGGTATCAGACTCACAGACATGGCTGCAGAGGACTGTAGGGAACATGAACTAAAGGCTTCTCACTGTCCTGATGTCCCCTGTGCCCATGAGTATCCCATCTAGTTAGTGCAGAGTGCTTTCTAAGGGAATTGGAACAGTATATATAGCAAGCATATTGTATCCAACCTATATGTTCCATTTTAATGGCTTCTTTTTCCTTCCTCTGTATTGGACTATGTTACATTCTAAATAATTGTCCCACCTATGGATTTAATAAGCTGGTTGGCCAAAAGGCAGACAGGAAGGTGGACAGGGCTATCAGGCTAAGAAAACTCTGAGTACAGGAAGAACAGAGATAGATGTCATACACAGAAGCCAGAGAGCTGCCACAGACACAATGTGAAGACGGCAGTAGACACAGAGCAAAGAAGCTGAAATGCTGCTCTGAGAAAAGGTACCAAGCCGCATGGCTGAACAAGATGGGTTGAGTTCAGGTGAAGGAGTTAGCAAGTTATCTGCCTGGGTCCTAGGTCAGTCAGTATAAAAATAATATATGCCTCTGTGTGATTATTTGAGGCAAAGCAAGGCAGAGCGTGAGACTAAACCTTTGGTCCAGGGCCAGAAAGTCTGGGCCAGAACCTTATACAACATTCCTCTTTTAAAAATATTTTCAATTATTTATTTATCCTTACTTTATGTGCATTGGTGTGTTGCCTGCACATATGCCTGTGTGAGGCTGTCAGATACCCTGGAACGGGAGCTACAAACAGTTTTCAGCTGCCTTCTGGGTGCTGGTAATTGAATGTGCGTCCTCCAAAAAAGCAACTAATGCTCTTAACCACTGAGCCATTTCTCCAGCCCCTCTTTCTTTAAAATTTATTTCTTTTGTATGAATGTTTTGTCCACATGTATGTCTGTGGACAAGGTCTGTGCCTGGTACCCAAAGAGGCTAGAAGAGGGCATCAGATCCCCTAG
Organism: Sigmodon hispidus; assembly: GCA_004025045.1. Classification (NCBI taxonomy): domain Eukaryota; kingdom Metazoa; phylum Chordata; class Mammalia; order Rodentia; family Cricetidae; genus Sigmodon; species Sigmodon hispidus. The sequence continues at coordinate 49,886 of PVIH01006671.1, forward strand.
AAATGGATTTACTGATGGTTGGGAAAAAAATGGGTGCTGAGAGCTGAACCCAGGTCCTTTGCAAGAGCAAAAAGTTCTCTTAACTGCCGAGCCATCTTGCCAGCACCCATTTTGACAGTTTCTTGCCTAAGTAGAGGTATGGGTGTCTATACTATGGATAGTGGGCAGCATGTTTAATCTGTGTATAAATTACATGCAGCTGGGCATCTGCCATCAGCAATTCCTACATCCCTATTTGTGGCCCCACCAATCAGCTGACAAATGAGAAGCTTTCGTTGTCTTTTATATCAAATTCTATCACACAGAAACTCTCTTGTCACTTTACATCCTAGCACATTAACACACCATTCATCTGACCAATTTCAGATTAATCTCACAGAGGAAGGCGGTACCATGGTAACATCCCATCACTTTACACCACTCATCTGACTTATTCAAGTTATTCTCTCACATAGGAAGATGCTACCATGGCACTCTGAACTCTATCTGTAAGTAAGCATGGAGCTGGAGAGATAGTTTGTCTTTGATCTGTCCCCTCTCTCTGTCAGAAGGCACATTCCCATAGAGAAATAAAAATTAGTGACTCCCATCCTGACACACCTGAATGTATGCATGTATGAAAAGAATGAGACAAAACGTTTGAGATTGCAGTTGTCTAGAAAATGTGGGACACAAGTTCACCTGCCAGTAAGGAAATTGTGACTGGGACAGTGTCATGTAACTATCTACCCTTAACAGCCTTAAAGGAGACAATCTTCTTCCTTCTACCATTCTTCTGCAACAGCCAGATCTGCCACTTTTATAAAAATGTGTTTATTAACTGTGTGGGAAGGTGCATGAGCATGCCACAATGCCCATGTGGAGGCCAAGAGACAACTTGCAGGAATCAGTTCTCCGAGTAGGTCCCTGGGGTGGAGCTCAGGTCATTTTGCTTGCCAGTAAACACATTTACTCACTGGCTGCAGGTCTATGTCTGTGGGGTAACTAGGTCCTAGGGGCCTCCACAGGCCTGAGACCCAGCAAGTCTACACTGGCGGAGGCTGCTAAAAGGGGCATAAAAGACCCATGAGAGCCAATCTGGGTCTGCCTGAGGCCTCAGTATCAGAGACAGAGTCCTGGTAAGAGGATACCATGCCATATGCCAGCAGGGCAGCCCTTCCCCCGACAGGGAGGAGGGTATATAAGGCTCACCCTTTCCTGAATAAATTGAGCTTGTTGCTTTCAAACTTGCTCCTGGGGTCTGTGTCATTGCCTCTGCACCTACTCACCCCTCCCCCAGATTCAATGACCCTGCAACATTTCTCAAACAGATAAAGAGGTAACTTCTCAGATGTCCTGCCATGTGCTTTGCTCTGCCATCGTGACTATGACCCTCTGAAACTGTAAACTGAAAATAAATGCTTTCTCTTATGAGTTGTCTTGGTGGTGTCATTTTATCACAGCAATAGAAACCTAAAACAAAGGGACACTTCAGCTAGACACAGGGTGGGGTCATAAGCTAAGCCTGGGACCTTAATGCCCCTGGGGGGGGGTCTTAACACAGCAGGAGGTCAAAGGTCATCAGGATAGGTTATTTACTTTCTCTTCAGGATTTAGTGTGATCTTGTTAGTGTGATCTCCGTTCCTTCTTTTCTTCCCAAGACTTTGACAGATAGGGAGAAAATCACTTTTGAGGGTTGTCCTGAACCTGCAGGGCAAATGTACGGGGTCAAGTGACATAATGCTGAGTGTTAGGTCCATCCTCAGTGAGACCAGACATCATGCCTGTAAGTATGTCCTTGGGGATGGTAGGAAGACAAGACAGCAATGCCAGGCCCACATAATCAGAAAGTAACTCCTGTTCCACAGAGCACACATACTCACCCCAGTGTATGGGATAACTAGCATATTCTAGCAGTCTACTAAAATAAAACTGGAAAAGCTGATTGTGTCCTTAGGACCTGCAAGTATAGATGGATTTTAAATCCAGGCATGAAGAAACATTATTTTATAGCACTAACAATTGACCTCAGACCTATAGTTTTCTCCTGAACCCTCTAAGGAACACAGCAAGATGAGCCCAGATCCCCGTAACAGCTCAGCCTCCTCCCCTGCACTGTGATTTCTGAGAAGAAAGTTCCAGGAGACACAACGGCAATGGAGTCCATCCAAGAGCCACACTGCCCCTTCCACAATTCCCAAGTCATAGGTATCTCCTGCCCTTCCCCTGGTCCTCCCCACAGGCTTCAGGACCACTGAAGGCATTCCACTGGCAGAGAGGAAGCCATCTCAGAGGCTAGGGTGGTGCTAGACTCAGGGTAGAGTTACTTGTTCAATCATCCTTGCTGCCCATAATGCTGACCACACACTGGATTACAAAATGACCCTCTTCTAGTGTATACGCCTTAGACAGGGACTCCATGGTTTGTCCTGGCTGTGCCCTCCTTGCCCTTCCAAAATGCATGCAATGCATGAGCAAAAATGCCAAGCCAACCACCCTGCGGTGTCCACAGTACCCACACAGCCTTTTCCCACAAGCTATCCCTTGTTTCATATTCAGCATGAAGGAGGATTAAAAGGGGTTTCTGGTTTCTGCCACTGTGTTCTGTGTACTGTGTATTGCAGCTCTGGCTGACAACAATGGTATGTTCTGTGACCCTCAGTCCAAGCCAGGACACTGCTTGTGGGATGCGTTATAATCCCAGGACATGCACCACCCTAGCAGGCCAAGCCCTAGAGAAGGTCAGTTTCTTTACAGTGTTCTTACTTCCTCTCAAAATGACCCTGAGTGGTCACTTTGCTCTTTCTGATTCTGATGTCTGCTTCATTCAAATGTCCCAGCACCTGTGTTCCCCGCCCCCCACTTCCCTGGAGAAATCTTGGCTCACATTGTCAGTGTTGCTCACCCCTTTGATCCTCTTTTTCTGTTCACTGGAGGGAGGTCTTTTGAAATAGTTGATTTTTTGAGAATTTGACATATGCATACCACATATTTTGATATTTGAATCCTCCCTCATCTCAGCTCCATTGTCACCCTGCACACTCCTTGTTTTTTTTTTTTTTTTTTTTTTTCTTTGTAGTACATTGAATTGGATTCCTGCTGCCCTTGTACTGCTGGGTGTGAGGCCCTTTGCTGGGTGTGGTCACCTTAACAGGAGACAGCCTTAAAGAAAACCAACTCTCCCTCCCTTCAGGACATTATCTATGGCCCTCAGAAAGGTCTCTTAAGACGGTTCTCCTTGGCTCACTCTAAATGAGCTCTGCTTAGTTTTTGTCTTGGATGACCCTTCTATGGGGGAAAATGGGGTGTTGAAGTTACCCACTATCACTGTGTGAGGGTCAATGTGTGATTTTAGCCGTAGTAGTAGATTATTGTAATGAACTTAGATGCCCTTGTGTTTGGGGCACTGGTGTTTAGAATTGCAATAACCTGTTGGTTATTTCTCCTTTGGTGAGTATGTAATGTATTTTTCTATCTATTTTGGATTAGTTTGGGTTTAAAGATTATTTTGTCAGATATTTAAAATGGCTGCCCCAGATAGCATCTTGAATTTGTTTGCTTGTAATAAAGATATTCTATTCTTTTACCCTGAGGTGATGTCTACTCTATGAGTCTGTGTCTTTTTCTTGGGGAATTGAGACCCTAAATTGAAAGCTATCAATGATGATTAATACCCACTGATTCTTGTTACTTTGTTGCTATGGTATGGGGTTTCTCCCTTTTATTGATTTACTGGAATTATCTGCTGCCCCACCTCGTGCTGGTTCCCTATTGCTCTGAATCCTGCAGCTTTGCAGTAGGGTGTGCAGCAAAGGCATGCATTTCTCTAAGGTTGTCTGGTCATTCCAGGTCACTGTAATGCCACTGGAGTGTTGGCAGGGTTCACCTTCGGGCTTGTACACTGCTTTGCCATCCTCACAAATTAGATCTCAGAGCATCTTTCCAATCACTTCCATCTTTTATTTTCAGCAGCAGTTCCCACTGTGTAGTGTTTGTCTGTCATGCCCTTGACTGAGTCTATAGAGACACCATGACCACTGCAGCTCTTATAAAGGAAGACATTTCATTGGGGCTGGCTTACAGTTCAGTGGATTAGTTCATTATCATCTCAGCGGGACATGGTAGCATGCAGGCAGATGTGGTGCTGGAGAAGGAGCTTCATGTTGGATCAGCAGGCAACAGGAAGTGATCTGAGTCATGCTGAGTAAAGCTTTAAGCTAAGGAGACTTGAAAGCCCACCCCCACAGTGACACACTTCCTCCCACAAGGCCACATTTCCTAATAGTGCCCCTCCCTATGAGCTTATGGGGCCATTACATTCAAATCAGAACAGGTGCTTTGCTATTTTTACTTTTAGGTTGTATTTAATTAGTTGAAAGGGAGGTGGAGGCAGAGAGAGCAGCACTGTTTGTAGAGGTCACAGAGAGGGTCACCAGAGACCTGGATCACACTCCACTGCTTTCCCTGACCACAGAGAGGGTCATCAGGGGCCTGGATCACACTCCACTGCTTTCCCTGACCACAGAGAGGGTCACCAGGGGCCTGGATCACACTCCACTGCTTTCCCTGATCACAGAAAGGGTCACCAGAGGCCTGGATCACACTTCACTCTGACCTTTTCTGTGGTTCACTTTTCTCCATCAGCAGGAATCCTGGGAAATCTTTCCTGAGCTGTGGCTCCCAACAGTCCCAGTGTAGGTAGGGTGACCTTGACCTGACGCTTTGCCACCAGCATGCACACAGTGATCTAATCTTGTTCTCCAGTCCTTGATGTCTGCCCTGCCCAGTGCCCTCCTGCTCCATCACCTGGCCCGTGACCTTCAGCCGTCTGTGGTTCCATACTCATCCCTGCCCAATGAAACCTGACTGGCTCCTCTGCCACCTTTCTGCTGTGTCTTCCTTTGCTCCTGGGCATGTCACCCCAAGGCTCCCAAACCCACATACCTACTGCACAAACTCCAAAAGGAAAGGAGATCTTCTGGACCAGGAGCCTCACTTCCCTAGAACCCCATTCAAAAGAGAGGAAGAATGGTGTGTGAATGAATGGCCCTCTCCACAGACCATCTGAATGCTGAGTGTGCTCACTGGTTTTCTTTGTTCTTATAAATCTCGGTTTTTGTTGTTGTTATTTTTCCCAACTTCTACTACATGTTCAAACCTTAGATTTCATTTCTAGTTCAGAAGTTTCCTTGCCATTCATTCTCACAGTGTCATGTTCTCCTGGCCTTGGTCAACCCGGTGTCTTCCTCCAGGATCCGACACCATGATAAAGACTCCTAAATGAAGGGTATTCCGCATACAAAGTCCAAGTGCTCACTTGGGAGTTCCCTAAGGATCCCACCCTCAGCACACATAGCCTCAAGCACTTACAAAGGGCGTACCTGGTTCTACCTTCCGGAAAATAACCTTCACTTGAGTTGCTATGTATGGGTGATTCAGATGTCATCTCCTGCCTTGCTCTACCCCCTGGCATCAAGGCAAACACTTTGACATTATAGGAATTATCTGAGCTCTGAGCACACTTAGTCCAGACTCCAGACTTGGGCTCAGCCAATGCTTGTAGTTATAGTCAACCTGGACAAAATATAACTCTGGACAACTGGGTATTTGGGACACATGGAAGAGTCACCTAGTCACCCTGATAAAGGACTTTCTGTTCTGGGACCCCTGAAGCAGGAGGAAAAGGGCCCAGTTCCCCAATGGGTCAGAGTGGAGTGGCTCCATGGCCAGGCAAGATACTATTCTGCCCATCCCTAGGATGTGAGCACTCCAGGGTGCTTCTCAGCAGGTGGACTCTGCAGTGTTCAATGAGGATCCCAGGCACCCTCTCAGGCTCTAGTGAGAACTTCCCACAGCCATGAAGTTCCTAGACTATGGGTAATAGCGGCTCTTCCAGCCTGTCTTTGCATCCCCTTTGTTTCCAGCACAGGGTGTGCCTTGAATGGAAAGGCCCTGAGCAAGTGATGTCTGCAATACAAATGATTAGCTCACAGAAGCATCTAGAAGACATGCTGGTCAGCAGCATAGAGAAGCGCTGTCCCACAGGCCCTGCCTGTCTTCTTCTGAGATTCACCATCACATAGTGTGTGCTCACCTGACTATGTCCTCACTCTCTGGTGGCATCTCTATCTGCCATCTGTCTTAGAACCCTCAAGAGGCCCATCCTGCCTTTGCACATCCCAGTGGCTGAGACTTCTCGGTGTCATTATTTATGGGCCACCTTCAGCACAGCTTTCTTCCTTTGGAGGAGTGCTTTCTGAGGGGGCTCCCACAGACCTGCAGCTTGAGAATTTACACCCCTCAGGAGGCAGATGAAAAGGCTGTAAGGCTCCCACCAGAGCTAAAACATTAAGATGTCAGCTTCTTGACTCCACAGGCTGAACCTCCCTACTCGTCACTGCCTGGCTTAGCTCCTGTTGCTTTTCTCCTCATCGCGCTCAGTCATATTTAATAGATGAAGGGAGGAATGAATCCAAGGCAACTTTCTGTGCCGGCCTTCCTCGTTCTAATTTTCATAAATGATGCAGAACATTCTAGGTTCTCCCAGGAAGTTTGCCTTGACAGTTGCTTCTCGGCTACAGCTGAGTACTCCAGGCTAGAAAGTCCACCATGTCCTGGGCCAGATCCTGAGGAGGGCTGATCTTGCCATGTGCCTGCTGTCAGTCTGGGGTTCATGCTGAAGTCTCTTTCACTTCACAGGACCGAAGGGGGACTTTATTTCCCCCCCACCTTTCCCTTCCTCCTCCCCTGAGCTGGCTCAGCAAGGGAAAGTCTCAAGGCCTGTCTGGTCTACAGAGTAAATTCTAGGATTACCAGGGCTACACAAAGAAATCCTGTTTAGAAAAAAAAAAAATTATGACCAAAATCAAAACCAACTTGGGGGTGTTAGGGTTGGGGTTTCATAGGGCAGAAAGGGGAACTTTGGAGGTGAGGATTCCCTATGGCAGATCTGTTCACCTAGAGTCTCAAGGCTGATATGTTGATCTTTGACTTGGGTCCGTAGATCCTCACATCCTGAAGATCTTTTCAGTGTGTCAACTTTCCTATCTGCACTTCTTCAGCTCACCTAACGTTTGGGGTTATTAGCCCTTTATGCCAGATGCCAAGGTTATCAAAAGGAAAAGAGTGCCATGACCATCTAGCTGTTTCCTGCTTGCTGAGTGGAAGCGGAGTCAGGTTATTAGGGTCTGTCCTTGAGATCTAAGGGGGTATATGATGGGTTGACCTCATGTAGCAGAGGAAGGCTTTGACTAGATCAGCTGTGGTAGGTTATGTGATTGCTGACATGTGCTCCTGGAGAATCCTTTAAAAATATTCATTTCTCAGAGGGCTATAGTACTACAGGTTAGGGGACCTGGCAGGAAACCCAGCCAGAGCAGCTATGTGCTAATGTGAATGGCAGGGGGAGATTCTGCAAAAAATTTAAAAGACAGGCTAAACATTCCAGTGTAAGGACCATAAGGGGAAAGGGTGTGGTTGTGGGTGGAACCAGAGTGGAAGGGAACTAAAAGCCCACGTATGAGGAAACTTGACATTTTTTTCTCTGGTCCCTAAGTCTTTGAACACCATCTCAAACCAACGTTGAGGGCTAATTGTACACTGTGTGAAGGCGGATGGCTGTGATTGGTGTAATAAAAGCTTAATGGCCAAAAGAAAGGCAGGACGTACAGGCAGAGAGAGAGAGAGAGAGAGAGAGAGAGAGAGAGAGAGAGAGAGAGAGAGAGAAAGGGGAGGAGGATGCTAGCTGAGTGAGAGATGCCAGGAGACGTGGGGAGGAAGTAGGCACACTGTGAAAGACGGGCAGAAGCCACGAGGTAAAATGCAGATTAATAAAAGGTGGTTAATTGAAGTCATGAGAGCTAGTGGGAGAAGCCTAAGCTAAGGCTGAGCTCGCTCTCATAATGAATAATGTCTCTGTCATCATTTGTGAGTTGGTGGCCCAAAGAAAAGTATGACTACACCCCAGTTGGATCTGTTGGTACAAAAGCAGAGTTGTTCCCGAGGGAGGACACAGATCACACTGTTAGCAGGAGGCGGGACATCTAGTCCTCATTCACTTTGGAGTGCCATGAAGTTGGTTCTGAAGGCTGGTAAGCTGATGTGAAATTTCTTTAAGGTTTGCTGAGAGCTGCTGAATTAGAGAGGTTAATAAATGCAAAGAAGCCTCAGTCCAGATGTTTTAGTTCTAAGTCCTGAGAAACATCCCCAGAGTGGCAAGGGGGAGGGGCTGGGTGCCCATTAGTCCCTTCTCAGAGGCCACCTGACCTACTACTGTTAGGGGTCGGAGCACAGATCTCTCTTAACTGACTCGAACTGACAAAAGATGTGATGTAGAAAGAGCAGCATTTAGAGTGCCTGGGAGACGAGTCCATCTAAGAGGCCATGAGAAACTGAGCAGCTGGTAAAGAACCAGAGCGTCTGATGGCAGGGTGCACATCGGGAGTGTGCTGTGTGAGTTAACCTCTGTGACAGACAACACTAACAGGGGAATACTATGATAATTCCTGCTGAGGGTGTAGTTTAAAAAAATAAGGCAGCTCTACCCTTATTAGTGGAAGACAAGAGGCATCTGAGGAGCCCTAGGTCAGCTTTGTCATGGTCATTAGAGAGACTGATGTTTTCTGTCATTGTTATTCATAACCAGATGTAAGGCCAGTGGTTGGTGGAAGAGCTTTAGGCATTTTTTTTTTCACTGACCAACCTAAGTTCAGAATCAGTCATTGCATCTCTTGCATTACAACCTTGTGAGAAAACATTAAAAGTTAATGAGGAAAGTTTTTAATATCACAATTAACATAAGTTTTGTTTATTAAGGTAAGTAAAACGCAATTGTACAACTGGCTGGACTGTGTTCCAGAGGCCTAGAAAGATAAGGTAACCATAACCAGCTGTTTGCTACATCATATTCCTAGATGAGGATCAAACACCTAGAACCTTTACAAGAAGTCAGTTAAAGTCAACAGCTAGTTGACAATTTAAAAGAGAAATAGAATCCTATTGGGTCATTTTCATAGGACTGTGTTGCAACTGTCACAGACACCATCTGGGTATCTGGAATAATTGCTCAAACTCATGAGTTTGATGGCATAGTATCAGAGAATATGGTGGTGAGGGTGCAGAAGGCCACATTACAGCTGTGAGAAGCACTCTTCTAAAAAGAGCTGGTGTTCCATAGCTGGTGTCTTAGATAGGGTTTCTATTGCTATGACGAGACACTGGGACTATGGCAACTCTTATAAGGAAAAACCTTTAATTGGGGCTGGCTTACATTTTCAGAGGTTTAGCTCATTATCATCACATGGTGACATGCAACATACATGGTGCTGGAGGAGCCACATCTTGATCCAAGGAATACAAGAAGTGAACTGAGACATTGGGTGTGGTCTTCAAAGCCCTTCTCCACAGTGACACACTTCCTCTAACAAGGCCACACCTCTTAATAGAGACACTTCCTATGAGTGCATGGTGGCCAATTACATTCAAACCATTAGAGCTGGTAAAAGCAGCTTTGAGATTTGGTTTCAGTATCCAAGAAGACAGGCCTGTTTTTCTCAGCTGTGGAGAGAAACTGCAGTGCTGAAGGAAGATGAGGTCTTGTCCTTGTTTGTTGGGAATATGTTTTTTTATAATTCTCACTGTTAAAGGAAAGCTTCATATAAAGATCTTCGGTCAACATATTTTTAGAACAGAGAAACAAAGGCAGACACCTGTGGACAGAGGCCTATGGGGGAGGATGCATTTTATCACAGAAGAGTAGGCCTGGAGAAAGCAGGCAGAAATAGCAGGCCTGGAGACCCAGCAGAGCCTACAGTAGGTCCTCATGGCGGCAGCACTTGGCAGTTCATCCTGTGATTTGTGAATCTCCAAGCTTAGTTCCCTGTGTTAGCCAGCGCTGGGCTGGGCTAGGAATCCCTTAGGTTCTCCTTAGAGGCCAGTAAATGTATCAAGTAAAAACTGTCAAAATCAAAACAAAACACAAAGATCCACCTTAGACAACTGATATCACCTTAGTCTAATATAAAAGGATGTAGTGATCCCCTGAGTATTCCATGTGGCTGGGAAGTTTTATTAATGTTTCCCTTTTGGTGAGCTCAGTTTCGTTCTAAAGTGGGCCCCCCTCCCCCACGCTCCAAATCAGAGCACAGGTAGGATCCACATATCTCACAGATCAAATGTAGATTGTTAATATCCCTTTTTTTTTTAAAAACAAAACAAAACAAAACAAAGGACACTTTATTAAGTTAGTATGGATATAGGAGGAGGTGGTACCCATGGCCTAGGGAGGTAGCCCCAAACAACCAGGTAAACAGAGGGAGGAATTCCATGATCTCAATTCAAGGAAGTTAAGCCCATAGGTAGCTGTTAAAGTAGCTACACCCGGAGGGCCAGGTCTCTTTAGAGTCTCAGAAGAGAAAGGCAGGAAAGAGGTATGGTGCTTCAAAACCAGCAAAGGTTTGTCTGTGTCCAGGTGATAGCGACTCCCAAATCTCCCAGGTGGACATTATCAGCCCAGTTCCAAGACATGGGACAGGTTCTCCCTTTTCTTGTCAGGGAGGCAGCCTGAACCAGGATAGGGCTTTGAAGAACCTTCTGAGCAAATGCTTGATTCACAAGTGGGAGACCAAATTCTCCCTCCAGAGCCAGCATCCCAGCGGGTGTAGTAGTGCTGCTGCCCTGCTTTGGTAGGGAGGGGCCCTCAGCTAAATTAGCATCTGAGTGAGACTTTGGGGAATCTGGTTTAGACGTTTGAGTGAATAAAATCTGATCTGCAGAAATGGGAGGGTACGGAATAAAGACGGAGACTTAGAGGTGGGAACTTCAAACCTTATGAAGTTGTTTGTGATGGTGATAACAAAAGTACTGTCCAGTTTTACTCCATCCAGTCACCTGAGGCTTTAAGCCAAGCCAAAAGTGTGTAGGAATGGAGACTTTGGACTCCGTTGTGGATAAGGTAGGACTGAGGATAGTTTCTGGTAATTAGTCATCACCTACAACCAGGAAGTGACCAAGGGCCACAATGTGTGTCCCAAATTCCAGTGATCTGGTAGGCAAAGTGGGATGCAGAAAGTTCTGGAATCCGGACAGAAGGCATCATCCCAGGGTACCTATAGACTAACCCACACCTTACTCTGGTGTTGTGAATGATGAAAGGCCTATGTCAGAGGAAGGCAGATGAGGAAAAGCACCCACACTGAGTGTACCTGACACACCAACAGAGGCTCAGAAGTGTGCTTATACTTAGACTGTCAGCATAGATAAAGACAGCTCAGAGGTTTCAGGGCATAACTGGTGGCGGTTTAGACCTCTGTGGGATGGGTTTCAGAAAAAGAGAGAGAGAGAGAGAAAGAGGGAGGGAGGGAGATAAAGAGAGAAGGGGAGGAGGTCACTAGGAGGGAAGGTCTGCAGAGCAGGACCCCAAACCTCTCCCAGGTTCCAGCACCAAATGTTAGATCTGGATTGATGGAGGCGATGTGGAAAAAAGAGACCAACATCTACAGAACTAGATTGTCTTTAATCAGAACAGGAAAGGGCAGCAGTCTCTCCATGGGATGGAGACTGTGCCAGACACTGGGGCTCAGGGTTGTATAGGTCAGACAATGGTACTTTCGTGGTGGATCTGTCCGAAGTCTCAGAGTTGTAGATATAGTGGGGTTGGCATGATGGTCTTATTAGGAATTCCTGGGTCCTAAAGTCCCACTGACAAGCTGATTAGTCCTCCTCAGTCCACCTGAAGTTATTTGTTTGTTTGTTTTTTGGTTGATAGGTCTTTAGTGGGGTGTGGGGGGGTTATTTCATCTTACAACTCACAGGGCACACTCTAAGTCAGGGCAGGAACCTTGAGGCAGAAGCTGATGCAGAGGCCATGGAGAAACTCTGATTACTTACTGGCTTACTCCCTCACGGCTTGTTCTGCCTGCTTTCTTTAGACCCTGGGACCACCAGCCCAGGGTGGCATCTCCTACAGTAAGCTGGATCATCCATCACCAATCAAGAAAATGCACCACAGGCCAATCTAGTGGACCTTTCTCAAATGAGGCCAACTCCCCTCCAGCACAGGCCTCAACACGGTGTGATTTCAAGCTCATGCTTAAACGTTTGAAGTAGATCTTATTTACTTGTTTTATATGATAAAAATAAGCCCTATGAGGTTGAGGTGACATTACAGGCAAAGATGGTTGCTGTGAAAGCCTGACATCTAAAGGTCCATTCCCAGAAGCCATGCAAAACGCCACGTGTGGCAGTGCACACCTGCAATTCCAGGGGCCCTGTGGTGAGATAAGCTGAGGCAGTAGAATCGTCCAGAAGCCCAGCAAACCTGCAGTTTGCAGTACAGCACCAGGAACCAGAGAGGTAGAAAGTGAATCTGAGCCCTGAAAATCTGAGTCTCTGACTTCTACACGCATGCTGTGGCTTGTGCTCATATTCACATACAAAAAAGGAAGGAGGGAAGGAAGGGGAGGGAGGAGAGGAAAAAAGGAAGGGAGGGAGAGAGGGAGGGAGGGGCGGTCAGTGGAGGGAAGGAGGAAGGCCTATTTGTGCTGAAGCTGTAGTTTGGAATTACCACCACCAGGTGGCAGTAGTGCCTAAGTCACAGGATCCCAGCACCCGGGAAGCAAAGTGCTTGTTAAATCCTGCTGTGCTGAATGCCAGGGCCAACTCCACAACTTCTTACATATTTATGAGCAAGCTGTGGTTCTGAGTACCACGGCATTAAGTTGGAGTTGTGAGGCTCAGCATAGCAACTCAGGATGCTGGCCTGAGTGGCTGTACCACAGGCTGCCAAAGGACATCACTATGTGGTTCCTGCCCCCTCGGTGAATTCTAGCCCAGACCTAAGAAGCACTCCAGCTAGTGCCTCATGGACTTAGATAAAACCCAGTTGAAGGAAAAGATTGGTTGTCTGAACCAATCTTTTTGTTAAATATATATGTATATTAGGGAGGGACAGGAGAGATGGCTCAGAGCTTAAGAAGACCTGAATTTCCAGAAGTTCAGTTCCCAGCACCCACATGGTGACTCACAACTGTCTGTGAATCCAGTTCCAGGGGGTCTGATGCCCTCTTGTAGCCTCTGCAAGAACAACACACATTGTTTACAAACACACACGAAGGCAGAGCATCCATGAAGCAAAAGTAAGAGCTCCTTAAGTTTTAAAACTTGATTCTCTGAGAATTTCATGCAGGGTGCCCTGCCCTCCTCTTCCTCCTGCCTCTGGCTCTATATCATGCTGTTGTCCCTTTTCTACCCACTAAATGGAACAAATTCTTAACATCCGTCACTTTTCACAAAGTTCGTGTAACAGACGACTAATTTGGGTTGAAAGCCTCTCCACATGCCCTTCCTTGCGAGGCTGGCACAAGGAAATTTATCAGGTTCATGTTGGCCTAGCTATTTACATCTTCAGTATCCACTGACAGTACTTCACCATTGTTAAATAAAATAAGGGTCACTGGACCCTAGGCACAGAACAGAGCGACTAGAATACTGAGGCTGTGGTCTGATGCCAAAGCTGCTGCTGCTGACTGAGGCTGGTTGTAGGAATAGAATGTTTCTACTGGACAAAAGATGATTCATGCCCCAGCTGGGAGAATTCATATCACTACTCAGAGTGGCACATGATCTGAAACCTAAATTTGCTTCTGGAGTTTCCCATGCAATATTTTCAGACCATGGTTGACTGCATGCAATATAAGCAATAACTAGTCCAAAGTGGGGGGCTACTGTATCCCGGACTGCATCCACAGGGTGCAATGGAAAGAAAGTCCACTGTACCCAAGACTGTAGCAGTCTCCACCTTGTCCAACAGGAAAGAGAGGGAGACAATGCCCTGGGGAAGCTGCCTCCCACTCTGCAGTGGTATTTGCAAACTTGCCCTAACAACGTTTCTATAATCGACATCTGAACTCTACCCTTTGTCAGAGCAGCTCTGATTCCGATCATCTGGTCTGGGCTGTGTTAAACGACCATGTGTGATGACTGTGTGACTCTCCCCATATTCTGTTCCATGTTTATGCACAGCATGTGCACCCAGGGAAGCTCCAAGTCGCACCCCACCTCAGGTCCCTATTCCTCCCACCCCACATCTAAGTCTCTGCTCCTATTGAATTGCCACCCTCCCCACTTGGATTCTGGGTGCCTAGGAGTGTGGTAGGACTCCTCCCCAGTCAAGCAGGCTTTGTCTGTTTCAAGGCTTCTCTAGATAGTCCCTCCTAGAAGGTAGAGAGTGTCTGCCCACCAGGAGAGTTGCAGCAGGGCCAGATGAGTTCTGATAAGAACCCTTAGAGGGACCCAAGGAGAATGGGCCAGCCCTGCAGTGAGTGGGTATCACCAGCGAGACTGGCCAGACAGCAGCAGCCTGAGGTGAGGCCTCGTGACAAGGTGACCTGGATCTCCAGGGTGTGCCTACAGCACAGGATGTAGACAGATCCTGTGTCTCAGAAGGGTAGTTCCATAAAGGGACAGGCTGCAGCCATGTTCTGGTGGCCATGTCCACACTCCAGCCTGGTGACACAGGCAGCACTGGCTGTCTCTGGGCCTCCTGATGAGGAGGCCTATGGCAGGTGTTCTGGCTCAGGAAGGGGCACATGAGAGAGGCCATGGCCTGTGAGAATATAAAGTCAGCTCTTTAGCTTCTTCTGCAGTTAACCCTTAATGACCCTGGCTTCTAGGACACCTTCATTCCTATTGTCTGTCTTCCCAGGCTACTGAGCCATAACTGTCTTTCCCAACAACAACCTCTTCTTGGTTTTTTCTTTGCCATCTTACAAAGAAAAGCAAAGCCTTGAAAGGCCTTCTTTCCTCTTGCTGCAGCCTCAGCAAGCTCATCTCAGATCTCCCACCCTTGCTGGATAGGAGAAGCTTCCCTGAGTTTTCTAATGACCTTCCCGAAGGTGGGGTAGGGAAGAAATTTCACCTTCAAGCTGTTGAGTGCCTCTGAGTGCTGTGTTCCCAGCTGCAGGTCTGCACAAGGGGGAAACTCCCTCAGAGTTTGAAGACCAGCATCCTGCCAGGCTTTACTGGAGGTCTCAGGTCAGTACAGACTCTCTTCAGTAGCCTGGGAGGCCTTGACTGTTGTACTAGGTTTCTGGCCCAAACTTTTGGTCCTAGCCTTAATGTTCATTCCCACTTGCAGCCCCACTGTTGCTTTGCCCCAAAGAAACACACAAAAACTTATATTCATTTCATGCTAATCAGCCTAGGACCCAAGCATATTGCTAGCTAGCTCTTGCTCTTAAACTAACCCATGTTCAGGCATGTGGCTTGGTACCTTTTCTCAGCAGCATTTCAACTTCTTTCCTCTGCATCTCCCAGCATCTCTGCAGCATCTCCCTGCTCTGCTGTGAGATGTTCCCAGAGTTTTCTTAGTCTGGCATCCCCGCCCACACTTCCTGTCTGCCTCCAACCAATCAGCATTGTCCTTGAACTAGGCAGGACAAATAGTTACAATGTACCAACATAACCCCACTACATTTCCCCTTTTTTTCTTTTTAAAACAAGAAGAACACTTGACCTTACCTTTCTGATGAACAAACACTGTAAAAGCTGTTGAAGTTTTTGTTTTATTGCTCAGGTGCAGACAAATACTGTGGCAAGGGGAAGCCAAGATTATTGGTTTTGTTTTTTTTAAAAACTGTTTTCGGGGCTGGAGAGATGGCTCAGAGGTTAAGAGCACTGACTGTTCTTCCAGAGGTCCTGAGTTCAATTCCCAGCAAAACCACATGGTGGCTCACAACCATCTATGATGAGGTCTGGTGCCCTGTTCTGTAAAACTGTATGCAAAATAAATAAATAAATCTTTAAAAAAAAAAGGGGGGGGCTGGAGAGATGGCTCAGCGGTTAAGAGCACCGTCTGCTCTTCTGGAGGACCCGGGTTCGATTCCCAGCACCCACATGGCAGCTAACAACTGTCTGTAATTCCAGTTCCAGGCAAACACCAAGGCAAATAAACAAAGTTTAAAAAAATATTAAAAAAAACCTGTTTTCTACTTTATTTTAATTTTCAAATTTTATTGATTGATTGGTTGACCTATTTGTTTTTGAGGCAGGGTCTCTCCGAATCTGAAGCTCACCTGCTCATTAAGTTGGTTGGTAGCTCTGCAGACTGCCCGTTGCTTGCCCCCGGCCCTTCCCACTTCCAACACTACCTGTTGGTTTAATTGTTAAGTAGCTATTGGGGACTTTACTTAGATCCTCTCACTTGCCCAGCGGGCACTTTCCGACTGAGCCCTCTCTGCACATCACAGGCTCACTGACGGAAGGAAGAGTAAACCAACTTTAAGATAAAATAGTCTAAATGTATTGCTTGGGCTGGCAAGATGGCTCAGCAGGTAGAGGTGCAATCCCTGGTGCCCACAGGATGGAAGGTGAGAACTGGCTACCATAACTTGCGCTCTGACCGCTATACACAGACCAAGCCATGTGCTCTCCACATACATATAAATAAATACTTGCAATAAAAAGCATTACATTTTCTGTATGTCATGCCCTTTGACACGTGTGTCTTGGTGGTAACCTCCGCCTAAGAGTGCAGACATACTGCTTATAGACAAATTGGGAAGTCAACCCATTATTTGGGTGAGTGCCAGTTCCTTTAAGATCTGATAGAGATGCTCAGCTAAGGTCTGGAGACAAAACTAAAACACTGTGTTTAGAAACCATGGCCTCACAGCAGGAGAGGAGCCAAGCCAGAAAGCATCCTAGATAACAGTAATTCTCTGCTGAAGTGACCCTGACCCCAACTTGCCACTGTTGTACTGTTTTGCAGAGTTCCTTGGGCCAGGCCTCACACAGTGAACTGGAACAAATCATACACACTGTATTGTAGATTCCTCCCATCACCTCTTCAATGCCAGGCACTCAGGTCAGAAGAATGGATGAGAGGAAAAAAGACACTTAGGGTCTTGGACTCTAAGGGATGAGATCTGGAAGTGCAGGAGGCACGGCTAGGGCCAGGGCACTAACGAATGCATAAGGAGGGTCTGGAGAGACAGCTGCCACTCTGCACGGGAGGAGAGGAAGGAAGACCAATATGAGACCAGCCTAAGCTGCATAGTGACTTTGAAGCCAGCCTGGGTTACGTGAGATTCAGTCTGGAAAATAAAACAAAACAAAAATCAGCAAACAAATAAAAACTACAACAGCCAAGCAAAAACCTGAGCTCTGGTAAGGGTGGCCCCATATGTCTGTCTTTCCCTAGTGGAGCTTCTGACATAGGGTTGATTCTGGCAGTCGGTGAAGAGCACACAGCCTGAGCTGGGAGAAGGCTATACACCCGCAAGTGATAAAGGCCACAGTGAGGGAACCCGCTCTAGAATCCCAGTGCTGACGAGGGACTCCTGCGGTCTGTGCTGAGGACAGAGCACAAGGAAATGAACCTGAGAATATGTAAGTATTGGCGGTGTATACTGAATAACAAGCAGGAAGAAGCATCCTTTCATACGAAAAATTCCAAATCACTTCCACACTGGCACCTTGAGGAGGTAGGAGGGACTTTCCTGAGGCTGAACCGAGGACTTCCTCCAGAGGATGCTTTGGGCGGAGAGGAGGGAAGAGCCTGGTAAGAGAGACGGCTGGACAACACCAACGGTGGGGGAGCCACACTGATAGTTTGACCTTGACACTGTGCTGAGGACCCTGCTCCATTTCTATGGCTGTTTTCTCCCAAAATACATTCTTGCAGCCTCACCATGACCAAACAACAGACAATCTCACACTGTAAATCCCAGGCCAGCCCTCATCAGGTCATTGTCTTGATGTATTTTATGTTAGCATGATGGGCCAGCCCACAATGGTGGTTTGTACAGAGCAGAAACCTCCAGTTCTTAATTCTGGAGAGTGAAAAGCCCCTGAAAGGGGCCCTCGTCTGCCCTGGGTGTCTTGCTGTGGCAGAATAAAGGAAGATGATGCTAACCTAGCCCTGCTTCCTTCCTGTCTGCAGCTTCCGGGCAGTAGTGAAGTGGTGGGGTGCGTGCAGCAGGCAGTGGCCTCTTGGACAGGGATACTGAAGCATGAAGGACAGAAGACACTTTCTCCAAGGCTCGTGCACTCTGTTTAAAAGAGGACCCCTCCCCCATTTTAGGGGCCCTAACAAGCTGCCGTCAGTAAGGGAAATTGGCAAGAAGAGTTCTACTCAGGAAAGGTCTGGGCATCTGCCGTGCTCTATAGGAGGAGTTTTTCTATCCCAGCAGCCACTTCCAAATTTCCACACTCAGGCTTATATGACTTGTAAATGCTTGGCTGATAGTTCATACATATTGCTAAAAAGCTCTTACAACTTAGAGTAACTCATTTTTATAAATCTACGTTCTGCCATGTGGCTGTGGCTTCACCTGTCCTCCAGCATGTCCTGCTTCTCCCTTAACTCCAGCCTTCCTCCTCCCGGTGTCTGGCCGTCCCACCTACACTTCCTGCCCGAATTACTCCACAGCAGTGGTCTCTCATGCTTTGGGAAGTGTGGTGCCTGCAGACAAAGCAGGTGTGTGGAGAAGCTGGAGCACGTCCCACCTCAGAGGGCAAAGTTCTTAGCAGCCTTGTGGTGAAGGCCTGTAATTCTAATACTCGAGAGGCTGGGCTGGGGGATCGCAAATTCAGAACACTTTCAAAGATAGCCCAGGAAAGTTTGTAAAGCCCTGTCTCAAAATAAGAAGAGGCCTAAGGATACGACTCCATTGTAGAGCACTTGACTGGCGTACAAACCCCAGGCTTTATTAGTGTCTGTCCCTCGGGCAGGTCAGCCTTTGGGTCGGTCTATCTGCTTAAGGACATCCTCACTGAGATGTTCCCAGCTCAGGTAGTGTATTCTCTGCCCACTGCCGGAATCAGCTCAGTCTGGAGACTTCTTTCCTAATTCCACAGAAAATGAGGGAGAGGTGGGAGCTGGGGAATCTTGTCCCTTCTTTCCAGTGTGGTGCTGAACTCTAGCTTTAATCCCCCCAAGGAGGAAGGGAAGAGAGCAAACGCCTTTCCTCAGTCACTCACCACACAAAGCAGAGTTGGCATCTTATATTGAAATATAAAAGTAAAGGCTCTGTGGAGGCGGCGTGGGTACACGGCTCTCTTTTGCGAGGAGAAGGCACACTAGTTTGAAGGGTCTGGTTGGGATGTATGAAAACTAGGGTGCTGCACACAGGGGCTTCTTATGCCTTAGAAGGCTGAGGAGGCTGGAGGGTCCCTAGTTCCAGTCTAGCCTGAGCTACCTGGTGAGACCTTGTCAGAAGAAGAAAGAAAGAACAGAGGAGGGATAGAGGGATGAGGCAGAGGGAGGGGGAGGAAGAAAAGGAGAGAGGAAGAGAGAGAGGAAAAAATAAAACCTAGTTTAGGTTTTGACCCCGTGCTTAGGACTTGGGAGTCTCTGTCACGTGGAGCTGCTGGGCTCCTGTCTCATACTGTATCCTGGCTCTCTTGGTGAGATCCCATTCCTAAAAGAGTCGACTTTCATTTTATGATAGGAGCAATCCCCTTCTTCTATAAAACAGTACACACACTGGGATTAACACCTAAATGACTGAGCTGCAGAGGAGGCCAGGACACAGACACCAGAGAGCCCTGTGACCTTTGTGACCCCCAGACCCTGGAGCCTGAAATGAAGCTGTGCCTCCTCCACAGTCTTTCTTCTCCAACATTCTGGAATCCGCAGATTTAACAAGTGATCACGGAAAACAAAACCCAAAATACCCAAACTCTGCTAGGATGGGGCCAGCCCTTCTAAAAGCCCTGCACGCCGGGATGCTCACACCTGCTGCTTCTAGAACAGCACTCCTGGAGGGTGGGTCTGTCTATCGCATCCCTCCTGTACCATGTCTGCCTGCATGCCTCCATGTCCCGAAAGGATGATAATGGACTGAACCTCTGGAACTGTAAACCAGCCTCAATGAAATGTTTTCCTTTATAAGAGTTGCTGTGGCTATAGTGTTTAATCCAGCAAGAGAACACTAATACATTGTATGTGTATGATATATGGTTTTTAACTTTTATTTTTAAAGTGTTAACTGTGCCACTGGCTTAAATAATTGTTTTGTTTAATTCTTACAAAAGGTTGGGATTTTGGCTTCTGTTCTTCTAACACATCAATCTCTAACACGGCCCAGAACTCTGAAATAATTTTATTGTACTGTAATTATGTTCTGTGCAGTTTCGCTAGAATAGGGTAAAAGTGTTAAGTTGCTGGGTGGGGTGCTTATCAGAACAGTAGTGACCCCCACTTGCCATTCCCCATCCTGCTGTGACCCACCAGAAGAAGTAGCTCTCTCTCTCTCTCTCTCTTTTTTTTTTTTAGTGATTTTTAATAGGCTTTTTGTACCTCGATAATAGGTTTCTCTGCCGACACGGTAAACTGAATTAAAAAGTAAAAGACTGGGTTTATTCCAAGCAAAGTAACTCCCAGGTGACTCCTTCAGCTCCCAGAGACCAAGGCGTGAGAAGGGGCAGAGGAAATTAGTTGGCTGATGGAAAGGAGGGCACTGAAATAGCCTGTAGGCACTGAGTGACCATGTGCCCCCCACAGGCTGTGCTTGAGCCCAGTTATAACATTTCAAGCAGGGACTGGACAGCAAAGGGGAGGGGTGGGAGAGGCCGCAGCCACCAACAGTGCAGAACTGGACTTTTTGGTAGTTTTTCTGAGAGGACATGGTTTGGAGAGAGAGATGGGCTGATCTGGAGATTCCACCGGAACTGTTTTTCCTTCCTAATCATTTTCTTGGCTAATCTTGTGTTTCCAAATAAGTTCCAGAATCACATTGACACCCCCCCCCAAAAAAAACAAAACAAACAACACCCCCACACACACATTTTACAGTTCTTTTTAATTTGATAAAAATTCATCTTTAATACAGTAAGTATTGCAGAAGTCATTACAATAGGGACAAGAGCTATAAGGTGCTGGCATCAGCCCTGGTGATCTGAGCTTGCACACGGGCTAGTTTTATGTCTATTGGACAGAGCTGGAGTTATTTGAGAGGAGTCAATCTTAATTGAGAAAATGCCTCCAGAAGACTGGACTGGGGCTGGAGAGATGGCTCAGGGGTTAGGAGCACGGGCTGCTCTCCCAGAGGACCTGGGTTCAATTACCAGCACCCACATGACAGCTTACAACTGTCTGTAACAGAGATCTGACACCTTCATACCAATGCACATAAATAAAGCTAAATAAAATTTAAAAAGAAGAAGAAGAAGAAGAAGAAGAAGAAGAAGAAGAAGAAGAAGAAGAAGAAGAAGAAGAAAAAGAAGAAGCAGCAGCCACCTGGGCTGTAAGCAGGCAAATCTGCAGGGAATTTTATACTTATTGATGGGAGAGAGCCCAGCTCCTTTTGGATAGGGGCATGCTGGGTGGTGGTCCTAGATTCTTTAACAAAGCAGACTGAGCAAGCCAGTAAGCAGCACCCTCCATGGCCTCCGCATCAGCTCCTGCCTCCAGGTTCCTGCCCTGCCTGAGTTCCTGTCTTGACTTCCTTTGACGAGGAAAAGTGTTCTGAAATATAAGCCAAATCAACCTTTTTTCTCCTCAAGTTGCTTTGGTTATGATATTTCATCACAGTAACAACCCTAACTGAGACGAGAGCACACACTCCCACACCCACACACTGACCCCCTGCCTGACCCCCTGGCCTGGCCTCTTCTACGTTGGACCTGTAGCATGCATATGCCTATCTACTTGATCTCTCAACCACACACAAAATAAAATGTACACACACACACACACACACACACACACACACACCTGTAAACATCCAGAACACAATTCCACAGGTAAAATACAGATTACATTTTAAACTCACAAGCTGGTTTGGAATAAGTTTGGAGTCTCTTGATTTTATTATTTAAAACAAAACAAAATCAACTTGCTGCAGGTGTGCCGTGTTTAATTATTTTGAAGAAACTGCGTTCTGTCTTTCGCATTCACCAGCTAACTCGGATTAAAGTGATCTAACAGTTTGGCCCCTGTTTGTCTTGGCTCAGTAACAGTTGCTATGGAAACAAGCCGCTGACCTACTTCCTCCCCCTTCCAGGTAAAGCCAGGGTTTTTGCCTTTTCTGGTTTCCTCCGCCTCTCCCTACTCAGGAAGTCCTCGGACTGATCACTGAAGGATCTAAACTTATGGCATTTCATGCTCCTTCCAGTGGCTCTCACCCGCACAGCCTGTGTAGGATCTGCCCGGAAAGCGTCTGATTGCTCAGGGCACCACAGGGCTCCTCCTCCCCGGAGGGGCAGGCTTGACCCAGAAATCTCGAGTGAGGACTGTCCATCTGGACTGACCAGCTTCCAGTGTTCCCCAAGGTGGTTTTCCACCCAAAGCTCCTGCAAGATCGAGTGTGGAGTTCACATGCACGGACCCTCCTTCCTCAGCCACATTCCATCACCCTGCGTGCCGAATCCACCGGTACTTAGCCGAACCCACAAGTTTCTAGATAAAAGAAATTGTACTGTGCCCATCCTGGAGACCACACAAGGCTCCCCACACTTTGCCTGTCTTGGGTACCTGAGTCGCAGTAAACCAGAGACCTGAACCCCTGAACTCATCTCCACAGACAGGTTTCTGTGGAAATACTGAAAGGAAATGCCCTGTATTTAACTTTACTTACTGCCTGGCATCTTCATAACCCAGGGAGAGATGGAAAATTATAGACAGGCTAAAAAAAGAAAAGGAAAATGTCCTTAATACTGTCCTTTGTGGCTGCAAAGCAATGGAGAGGAGATAAATCAGCAACTCTACACAATGAATTAAAAAATTTAAAAAACTTGATAATATGGGGGGGAAAGGCCATAGTGATGAGCTTTTATTAGTTGAAAAAAAATATTTTTGCAAATGGAGAGGAAAAGACCAAAGAAAGGTGCTTGCCACCAAGTTAGGTGACCTACCCGGGTTCAGTCCCTGGGACCCACATAGTGGAAAGAAAGAACCAACTCTTTTTCGTTGACCTCTGACCTCCACACGTACTATTGCACACACACACAATGCACACACGAATAAATTAAAAAGAAGAAAGCCGTGTAGTGGCCAAAATGTGCTTTGGACATCTAGAGAAAAAACTCCTCTGAGGACTTTTTACAAGTAGAGCTTTATGCTTTTACAGAGATTCTAAATAGTTAAGTGAACACAATACAAAAGCAACTGCTTAGAAACAGGAAACATTAAGCTGCTTGGACATACATCATGTAAGCATGGCCACAGGGCCTGCTCCTCTTGGGTCCTCCCATTGGACACAGTGCACCTTTCCATCTTGGTACCTGTCTGGACTCTGCTGTAGAGTCTGTGGGAGTGACAGTCCCTATGGCTGGGTCTCCTCCATATAGTGAGACCATCTACAGTGTTCTCTCTGAAGAACACAGGAGAATATAGCTAGCCACATATAGTGTATGTGAATAAACCCACTCAGAGCTGATGACCCTTCCCAGTCTGGTCCATGAACTAATGAATCCAACTCACAGCTGTCATTTACAGACACTAAGTTCTTTTTTTTAATCCATGTATCCCTTTGCTCCCCCTCCCAACGCCTCTGGGTTAGCCTTCAGCATCCCTTCTCCCCATCCCCCCATCCCCTCCCCCAAAAGGCCAAGAAATCTCAAGGTTGATCAATCAGCTCAGTATCCACTCTAGGCAAGTCCGATTTCCTCATCATAATATCAAGACTGAATTAGGTTCCTAAGAAGGGGTGGGAACAAATCACGAGAGAAGGAGATGATTGAGTGAGAGGAACAACAGGGAGGGAGAAAAAAAAGAGATGGAGATCTTACTAGAGGAAGCCAATGTAGGGTTGGAAAGAGACTGAATGCTAGGGAAATCTGTAAGAACTCACAGGATGTCCCTGCCTAGGTCTCCAACCAATAGTGAATGTGGTGCCTAGACAGGGCTTCCCCTATAATCAAATGAATAGTCTCCCTAAGTGCCATCACAGAACTTACATCCAACAATGAATAGAGGTACAGGCAGGGATACATGGCTGAGCACTGGGCTGAGCCCCTAGTCGAGCTGAGAGTGGGGGAGGAGAGTCTGTAAGGGCAGGGGATAGGGCTTATGAGGAAAAGTGATGGCTGGCTGGAGCTCTGGGGAGCTCACTGAATCAAGAACAGCCACTGGGGAACCATCAGGAAAAGCCCTCCAAGGATAGGCAGCTGTCCACTGACATGGGCAGTATGTGGAGCCTCAAGAAGAAGGATCAGACTGTGTTTCTGTGGATGGACTTTCACCCATTCCCTCCAGAGGGACACTGAGTTCTAAAGTGGCTTCTCACGGTATTTACTGACGACTCTCCATCCTCAGGGAGAGATTCTGCTGTGGAGAAAGCGCTGTCAAGCATGGAGAGCCCTGTGTCCTGGAGATATTTAGCTGTGTGACCTTGGGCAAGTCTTGCTGCTTTCTGAGTATCTGTCACATTGTTGTGTGTCTTGATAACAGGGACTGTGTGGCTGCGGTTCCAACTAGAGCACCTGGGAGAGGCTGGGGGAGACAGCCTGGAATCCTCCCACATGAAAGCCTCAAGGATGCATCTGCAAATCCATTAACAGAGCAAATACTGTTTAACCTAGCAAGGATACTCAACTGTCACCCTGCGTGAATGCACACAGGAAAAGCAACCATGTGGCAGACACAACACCCGCAAATGGTTGTCCTGAGGTGGGTATTTATACCCTGGAATATTGTACAGCTGTTAAGAGAATTATCTGGGAAAACTTATATGCACACCACCACCACCACACTTAAATAAGAGGAGCAGGCTGTAATACTATTTTTGTGAAGAAAAGAGAGTAGCAAGAAACTCTTTCTAGCCAGGTAGTGATGGTGCTCACTTCTAATCCCAGCATTTAGAGGCAGAGGCTGGCAGATCTCTGTAAGTTCAACAAGTCTGGTCTAAAGAGCCAGTTACAGGCTAGCTAGAGCTACATGATGAAATCCTGTGTTGGAAAAAAAAAATAAAGAAAAAAGAAACCCTTTGTATAGACAGTTTCTATGGTTGTTGTTTGGAAAGAGCTTGCCGATCAGTAGACACAGGTTTACAGCAGCATGGGTGATAGACCTCAGTGTCCACAGTTGTCGGGGCTTTGGTGTTATTGGAGCACATACACACAGCAAAGTGATCTCTGGCTCTTCAAATAGCTATCGATGCTATATGTAAATAGCTATATGGAACACATTAAAGTGATCATGAAGCACTGCAAAAGAAAAATATATAAATGCATGGTCCCATACTTTCAGAAAATGCTCAGTGTAGGGCTAGAGAGATGCTGCAGTGGCTCAGAGTATGTCCACCAGCAGAGGCCTGGAGCTCAGTTCCCAGCACTCCATCAGGTGCCTCACACCAATTATAATTTCAACTTCTCCGAATTAGACACCCTCTTCTGAACTTCCTGGATACTAGTATACACACACATACACTAAAAACATATTCTCAGGATGGACAGACTCCAAATGTCCATGGTAATTATTAGCATACTATTATTATTTTAAAAAATTTAAGACTTTTTTATTTTACTCTTTCTTTATATATGAATGTTTTCCCTGCATGCATGTATATATATCATGTGTATGCATATTGAATTCCCTGAGTAAAAGATGATTTTGAGCCACCATGTGGGTGCTGGGATTTGAACCTGGGTCCCCCTGCATGAGGAACAAGTGCTCTTAACCACTAAGCCATCTCGCCAGCCTCAGCATATAACTGAAACATGAATTCTAGTTGTTATTAAGTGAAAACTCAGAGCCAGATATTGGCGGAAAGCCTGGAATATCAGAGAGAGAAAAAAAGACCACAGTCAAATCTCACCCAGCCAACTTCTCAAGGTAAAAGCTATCTTCAAGAGTCCTCAGCCTGGCTCCTGGTTGCTTCTACAGACCTCAATGTCTTCCTCTACTTGCCTTAAATATCTTCTTTGCCCAGTTGTTTTACTTCTGGGTTCAACTCTGCATCATATTCTGGAGTTAAAATTAAAGGTGTGAGCTACTACTGTTTGGTAGTTAGGCTTTGAACTCACAGAAACACAGAAAGATCTCTGTCTCTGGATTTATGAGATTAAAGGCATAAATCACCACTCCCAGTTTTTCCGTGCTGGGATTAAAGGTGTGAGTTACCACTCCCTGACTCTCCTGGATTGACTGTGGGTGGATCTGTCTGTTCTCTGATATTCCAGACTGATTTTATTAAATCTAAAATATATCACCACATATTACTATTTAAAATTACCTTTGTTTTTATGTATCTGCATTTTCAGTTTTGCTAATTAATATATAGAAGAGGGAGGGAATGAGAACAGGAGGTCTGGGTAACCCATAAGCACCATAACACTTCTGAGGATGGGGTGGGGTGGTCGGTGGAAATGACCAGCTGGGAAAGGCGCCCTGGCGAAATGGACAACTGACCGGTCGGTCATCTATAATGTCTTTGGCTCATAACGAGTGATGAGGATGAGAATGAATGAGATAGTTAATATTTATAAAGCACTTTAATATCCTGCAGGAACATGGCATTATAAGATGCTGCTCCCTTCCTGGCTTGCCCTTATTCCCGTCTTCAGCAGTTTGCTTGTTAGTCTTTTGCTCTTTTGGGGGACCTGCCACCCAGCTCTCAAATAAATCACACACAGAGGTTTATTAATACTTGTCTATGCCCAGCCTTAGCTTGGTTTATTTCTTGTCAGCTTTCTTTAATTTAAATTATCCTGTCTGTCTTTTGCATCTGGGCTTTTACCTTTTCCTACTTCTTTATACCTTTCTTTGTTTCTTACTTGATGACTTGACGCGTAGCTGGGTGGCTCGTGTCCTTCTTTGGCTCCTTCTTCTCTCAGGTTTGTTTCTCCTTCTATTTATTCTCTCTGCCCACCAGACCCGCCCATCCTTTCTCCTGCCTTGCCACTGGCCATTCAGTCTTTATTAGACCGTCAGGTGTTTCAGACAGGCACAGTAACACAGCTTCACAGAGTTAAACAAATGCAACATAAACAAAAGTAACACACCTTAAAATAATATTCTCCAACACAATGGGGCTAAGTAGCCTTTCCCAAGGGGCTTGGAAAGATCATAGCTGACCTTGAATGGGGCGTGTGAACTGCTTTCATATGTAAGAAGACCTTGGCTAGAGAAAGGGGTTCTATCCTTTTGACTTTGAGGATTTTTTTTAAGTTTATTTATTTGTTTGGTGTGTGTGTGTGTAAGGGCATGTCTGTGTGGTGGTATATTTAATAAAAATAGCTTGAAATATATATTTTTTAAGGGACTGTCTCTCACTGAACCTGAATGAAGTCCACTAATTGGCCAGACTGGGTAGCCAGTCTCCAGGATCTACACATCTTCCGACCCCTACCCCCCCACACACCTGTGCTTAGATATCTAGGTTTTTATGTGGATGCTGAGGCCCTGAACTCTGGTTCACTTAGAGAGACCAGGAGAGAATTTTTGTCCTGAGAAGAAAGCTCCCCGGTTACTCTTCAAAGACTGCACTTCATGGCTGGCGGGATGGTGTAGTGGGTAAGGGTATTCACTTGCTACCAAGTCCGACAACTTGAGGTTGATCCTCAGAATTCACATATTAGAAGGGAGCTTCAACATTTTCTGTGAGAAACACAAGCCCCACTCACAACCCCCAGCAAAATCAAGTCCAGGAACTGGTGGCCTCAAAGCCTTTCCTTACAACACAGTCATGTGGGAACGACTTGATTGACGGAAGCAACCATTCATGAAACGTGTCCTGTGCTTTGTGCTGATGTCACCAGTGTATGCAAAGCACTTTTTCTAAGGGGTTGTTCTTTGTGAATGAGATAAACCATGTTGACATGACTCCTGGGTAACCTCTGCCCCCAGAGCCTTAACCATCCAGGAAGAAGCTCCTGAAGCCCAAGATTGTAGATGGATTTTTCTTTGGGCCGCCAGCTCATAAAACCAAACAAAAACAGGATGAAGACCTATTGTTAGGTATGGAAAGCTCAGCCTTTAGCTTAGACTTGTCTCATTAACTCTTATAACTTAAATTAAAACATTTATATCAATCTATGTCTCATGGCTTTTCACCTCTCGTCCATCTTGTATCTCCTGTTTCCTCTGTGTGTCCTCTCATGGCTCATTCATGCCTAGACCCATCCCCCCCACCTCCCCACCCCTGTCAGGATGTCGCACCTAACCTCTCCTGTCCAGCTATTGGCCATTTAGCTCTTTACTAAACCTTGGCAAAGACATATCTTCACAGTATACAAAAAGATTATTCCACAACACAAGACCGGGTTGAAAGCAAGTGTACAGCTCATTTCTCAAGGGTAGACTGTTGAAGGTACTGTTTGATTGGGTGTTTAAACATGATCTGAGCAGCCCCGTGGACTCCCAGGAAGCCGGTGACACAGCACTTCTCAGGATCTTGTGATGTGTTTGATGGTCCCTGTGCTTATGTGTGGCAAGCATGAATGAAGCAAAAGGACAGATACAATCCCAGGGTCCTGATGACTGGCAGCTGGAGGAGGAGGCAGCCCACAGTATTGCTAGGATTTTTGATGGGATGTGGAATGAGACCAAAGGAAGAAATAAGAGGTTGTGACAAGTAGAAATGTCCTCCTGGAGCAGGGGCATGCCAGCTCCAGGGCCAATATCCCACCCCGATATACACCCTTTGGTGCCTCGTCTGCCCGCTCTTCCCATTAGAGGTAGCACTGGCTCACTTGAGTTCACCCTACAGGTTAGAGCAAGTAGGTGTAGCTTAGTGCAGCCTAAGGGTGGGGCAGCAGCTCTCATATGTGTGTTCTTTGTGAGTCACATGGCTCTGCACAGTGATAGCTGCTCCCAGGGCCTTGTTGATACTTAGAGGAGGCAACATTCCGGCTTGGCCTGAGAACTCACTCACGGGAGAAACACTTTCATAGGCACAATAGGCTGGGAAGAATTGCCTCCCACAAGGGCTGTGCTCTGCTAAAGTTCTTTCCAAGGGGACACATGTTGGTGTTTAAGGAACCAGAATTCAGAGTATCCATTTTTCATTCTTTAAAGGGGGATCTGTCTATCTATCTATCTATCTATCTATCTATCTTATAGTTGTGTGTGTGTGTGTGTGTGTGCACTTGAGTGTGTTGTGTATGTGCCTATTATGGACAGCGCATGTGTGGAGGTCAGAGGTCAATTCTGTGGCATTGCTGCCCCCCCTCCTCTTCCACCGGATGTTTAGCAAGTGCCTTTCCCCACTGAGTCATCTCACCCTCTTCTATTCTTTTCATTTTCTACTTTCCCAACCAACCTTCTGGATAGCATGCATATCTCCTGCTCTGGCAGCAGATGGCGCTATAGAAGGTGGGCAATTTTATCAGGGTTTTGCTGACACCGAGTCTGGTGCAGGCTTTGCATCAGCATAATAGCTTCAGAATTCCAAGTTAGGAATAAATTCTCACTTGCCAGCTTTTACTGTGGGAAAAAGACTGGCAATGTACCACAACACACACTTCCAAATAAAGTCCACTTTACAAGCAGAATTTTCTGTGTTCTGAAAATGAATTTGCAATACTATAGGATCAATGGATGGCCGTTAACACAATATGGAATTTACATTAGCTTAGCTGCTTATGTCCCAGCTCCTTACCTTTTCCAGTGTTGTCCTAGGATGCTCATTCAAGTTTAATGAAGATTTATCAAAAGGAGTATCAGTACATCGCTGGACACCCTTGAGTGAGAACATGCTTATCAGTGAAAGAGCAAGTGAGTCCTAGATCACACGTACCGCTCTTTATACCTGTGAGCGTGTTCTTGGAATGTTCTTTAGCTCCGTTAGTACAAAACAGCAGTCATTAGTGCTCTGATGAGGTAGGTCCCTGTGATGACGGTGGTGAACATGAAATGATGTGCCCCTGAAAGCCTTTCATGGTGGAGGAGGGGACCTCCGAAGGAGAGTCTGAGCAGCGAACACATCTGCAGCCCAGGTCATTCTTCAGAGCAGAGTATGAGACCGACCCCTGTCAGCCTGTGCCACGGTGAGGCTAATCTCCATGTGGAAAATTGTGAGACAGAGGAGGTGGAGAAGGTTGGGAATGAGGGACTGTTACTTACATATTCTTGCACAAAGCCAGAGGATAGAGTGTAGTGATTTCACAGCTGTCTCCCACTCTGGTAGGACTGGCCTAGCCGCTCAGAATCCACAGGGGTCTCAGAGAAGTGGGTGACTCTAGACATTTTGTTTCTGAGACAGGCTCTCAGTAGGTAGGCCCAGCTGTTCTGGAACTTGCTATGTAGACCAGACTGGCCTCAAATTCACAAATACCAACCTTGTAGCCTAAAGTTTTTCTGACCCATCAGGGCCAGCGCTCTGGACAAACCTCTCCCACCTGAGTCCCATAGCCGTTTATATAATAATTATTCAGAGGCTTATATGTATTATAAACTCTTTGACCTATGGCTCAGGCTCATTACCAACTACCTCTTACAACTTAATTCAACCCGTTTTTATTAATCTATTTATTGCCACATGGCTCCCTGGCTTTTCCTGTGTCCCGTGACATTTTTCTTTCTGGGCAGCAGCCTGCAGCTTCTGTCTACCTTTGTCCTTCTCCTTTATCTCCACTTGGATTTCCTGCTTGCCTCTACATTGCCTTGCCATCGGCCAAAACAGCTTATTAACAAGAAGTTAATAGAGTATATTCACAGTGTACAGAAAGACATTCCACTTTACTACCTGCTCAGCCTCCTGAATGCTAAGGTGAAATGTTTGTGCCACCATGCCTGGCTTGACTTCAAGACTTATCAAGATGTACCTGATGTTGAACATGATAAACTTTGGGTACATCCGTCTGCCTGGAGATGGTACCAGGGGAAAGAGATCAACAACACTGCAATGTAACTGTACAAAGTTCAGTTCTGTGCCTCCAGATAAAGATGATAAAGCTGGGGTATGAACAGGAAGAAACGAGGCTTATTAACAACAAAGTGGTGTGTTGGGAAATGGCTGATGGCACAAAACAAAGTCATTCTAAGCTGGCAGTTACCTTGCAATCCAGACACCACAGAGCCTCTCAGAACAGACTGCTTCCAGTGGCCAGGCTGCACTCTAGAGCAGAAGTCATCGCTGTAGAAACCAGATTGATTGTCTCAAGGATGACAGCAATAGCTTTTCTTCTTGGCACCATCTAGCAGTACTAGAAATGAGACCACTAAGAACAAGCCCACCATTCAAGCAAGACAGAGTAATTGTGCTTATTTCTTCCCATCACACCCCATTCTTCCTCTAGTTACACTTAGGTGTCAGGACCCTAAGCATGAACAGAGTGATTGGACCTGTTTGTTAGTTTCTCTTCCCAACATATTCCTTAAGCCACCCTCTGCTTTTTATCATCACTGACTCTTTAACCAGACATTGGGGTAGGTTTCTTGGCTGAGGCAGCTGGGTCCAGGTCTCTTGTGTGGTAATCCCAGCACAGAGGCAGAAGCAGGCAGATTTCTATGAGTTTAAGGCCATCTGGTCTACAGAGCAAGTTCCAGAAAACCCGGTGCAACACAGAGAAACCCTGTCTCAAAACACAAAACAAAACAAACAAACCTCTAGATACATTTCCTTTTCTGCTAAAGCCTTTTGGAAAAAGCTGGGTGTTCTAGTTTGCTTTTCTGTTGCTGTGATAAAACACCGACCAAAACCAATTTGGGGAGGAGTGGGTTTATTTGGCTTATACTTCTAGATCCCAGTCTATCACCAAGGGATACCAAGGCAGGAACTCACACAGGAGCCTCTGAGGCAGGAGCCATGGAGGCAGGCTGCTTCCTGACTTGCTTTCCTGGCTTACTCAGCCACAGCTGGCATACAACCTAGAACTACCTCCTAAGGGTGCCAGCATCCACAGGGGTCCTCCTCCATCCATCATTAATCAACAAAGTGCATGACAGGCTTGCCTATGGGCCAATCAGATAGAGAGATAGAGCTATTTTTCTCCGCTTGTGTTCTTCCCAGATGACTGAAGCTTGTGTACATTGATACATTGACAAATAAACACTAACCAGCACACAGAACCCACAGCTACTCCTGTCCGCCATCTTTATGATGTGTGTGCAGGTACCCCAGAGTTCCTTCCTGTCGCCACTTTAACTTTCTGAGCATGTGCTCCAAAACCTTGAGCTAAGCATGCCATCTTGCCGTTGTTAAACTGAGATCTTGGACTGAGCCTTCTTAGGAAAGTACTCCTATGAGCACGCTCTGTCCCGCGCCCTGTCTTCACCCGCGAAGAAGAACGCAGTACGCAGTTTGGATCCTTCTGCAGAAAGTTTATTAGAGATCTAGAAAATGGGAAGACCCCGACCCCTTGCCAGGAGCCGGCTTTTATACTTTCAAGCCCTCGCCTCTTACGTCTCCCCTTCTGGTTGGTTGCGGACTCTCGCCTGATATGACGCAGGGTCAGAGGGCTTGGCTCACAGAGTGGGGACATGCGCAGATACGTTGTTTATCGCCTCGGCCGCGCCTTGGTACCGGAAACCGGCACCATCTTGCCTGCTTGACCGGGCTCCCGGCTCCCTACAACACTCAGCTGAAGTTCTGTGTTAAGATGAATAGTCATCAGGCTCCCTTTGTTCAAGGAAGATATTGCTTTGGCTAAATTTACCTGCTACAGATAGTCAGTCTTTTTCTCTTATTTCTTGGCTGTGTGTGCGCGCGCGCGTGTACACACAACACAACACACACACACACACACACACACACACACACACACAAACTACAAGCTCCCTTTGCTTTCTGCGGCCTCCTTAGAAGGTTCTACATACCTGTGCCCACCCTGGCATCCACTAGGCCATGTTATGATTCTCCCAGAGCATCCACCATCAGATTGGCTGGTAGTATCACTGAATAGACTGGGATCTGCAGGCAGTTCCAGGGTACCATCCATTGACGGACAGCCAAGAGTCAGTTAGACAAGGCTAATTAAACATGACGGATGCAAATCAGCCACAGTAATTATTTACCTCCCTAAATCGCCATGAACTTCCCATTTGCCTTTCCTAGGGGCTTCTCAAACGCCTGACCTTGAAGCAATTACCTCCCTTAAACCATGAAAGAGTGGAAAGGAGGATCCACTATGCACTTCTGAAAAGATGGCTCACACCTGCTGAAGAGTCTGTCCAAATCCCCGTGTCCTTCTGACCTGACAGCCCACCCTGGGGTGACATCACAGGAGAAAGGAGGCGGCAATTGGAGATAGCCAGCACAGAAGGCTTTAGTTTTGGACTTTGGGGCCTGACAGAAATGCTCACGTTTAATGGACTTGACCTAGAACACATTTGTGAAGGCATATACTCTGAAATATCTGTGTATTCTGGGCATGTGGGACAATGAAGTGGTAGCTACCACACCCACAGGTTAGGCTAAGAAGCAACTTTGACTCAGTCTGTAGCTGTTGAAATCTGTTGCCCTGTAACACAGTATTATGCTGACAATGGCCTGCTGATGTCAGTCCTGGGCAAGTGGCATTTCCCTGCCAAAAGGCACAGAAGCTGTGTTAGAATTTGCCCTGTTGTATTTAGAATGCGATCTGGGTCAAGCTGACCTACTGTGGATCTGGAATTACCGTCACAAAAAGGAAAAAAAAACAAAACGTGCTGCTAAGGGGTTGCCTGGCACGGGGCACTGGGCAGTTCCCTGGGCTCCAGGGAAGGGTATCCTCATTTTGGAAAGCAGTCTCCCCTCCCAAGGTGCTGAGTGACTGCCTGCAAGTCCCTGGAGCTATGCTTGGATTGAAAGCTCAGCTTCCCTGAAACAGGGTCAAAGGGTGAGCTTATTGGGGACAGGATGCACCCTGGAGATAGTTCATCTGTTGAGAAGGGTCACAGTGGGCCTGGAGCGGAGTGTCCTTCACAGGTAGGGACGGAGCACAAAGTCCAACCGGAGAACAAGATGCCATTTTTAAGCTCTTAATTACCTGTATCAATTATCTCATTGTTTTTTAGGTTTGGGGGGGATTATCTAATCTCTATATAACACATTCAGGGAATAACAGATATCTCCAGAGCTAAATAAAGAACCAGGTTTTAAAACCAAACACTAAGAGAGAAAAAGTTATGGCTCAGCAGGTAAAAACCAGTCTCCAAACATGACCACTGGATTGGTCCCCAGGACACATGGTAGGAGGAAAGTAATTCTCACAAGTTTTCCTTTAACCTACACACCATACACGCACATGTGCATACATACACACACAAGGCACACTTACACATACACACTAAACAAATAAGTAAATGTAGTTTAAAAATGAGAAGAGCTGTGTGTCTAAGTGATGAGAGTTGGGGAGCGATGGACAGGGTCCCGTCCCATGCATTTGGTATGGCACCC
This sequence comes from Sigmodon hispidus, assembly GCA_004025045.1. NCBI lineage: Eukaryota > Metazoa > Chordata > Mammalia > Rodentia > Cricetidae > Sigmodon > Sigmodon hispidus. Next base: position 84,125 of record PVIH01006671.1, read on the forward strand.
TACCAGCTAGACGGAACCATGGCATAAGCTAAAGTCTCCATCACCTGCAGATGCCTGGCCACCCTGATCTTTGACGTGGACCCTGCCCTAGTATGTACAGGGACTTCACAAAGAGTGTGGATGTCGTTGTGTCTCCTGGAAGGAAATGTGGTGGTGACAGGTTCCACTGAGGCCTAGATCTATCCTGCTGCTTTGTTCACTCAGTTCAAAAATGTTGGCTCACTGGCAACACCAGAGCTTGACCTCTCCCATTCTCTAGTTTCATTTCAATTAGAGAGAATTGTCAGGGGTTAAATTTCAAAGCTCAGTCAGGGTGTGTGACTCTTCTACCCTTGAGTTTGGAAAGCTGTAAGCGGGTAACATTTGTAATCTTCTAGGGATGCCCAAGGTCACTGTCTTCTGGGACTACTGATCCTAGAGAAGCAGTGTCTGGTAAGGTCACATGTAGGTAGGATTAGATGCTTGTGCTATCAATCTAGCTACATAAATTATTATTTTTTAAATCTTTTATTATTTTATTTTGTATATACAGGTAATTGTGGTGGTTTGAAAGAAAATGGCCCCCAAAAGAAGTGACAGTCTTAGGAAGTGTCGTCTTGTTGGAGGAAGTATGTCACTGTGGAGATGGACATTGAGGCCTCATATATGTCCAAGCTACACTCAGTGTGTCAGACACTTCCTGTTGCCTGTGAGGCAAGGACTCCCAGGTCCTGCTCCAGCACCATGTCTGCCTGCATGCCGCCATGTCACAGAGTGACGATAATGGACTGAACCTCTGAAAATGTAAGCTGCCCAGCTAAATACTTTCCTTTACTAAGAGATGCTGTGCTCATAGTATCTCTTCACAGCAGCAGAAACCTGAAAACTAAACCAGTCATTTTCCTGCATGTATGTCTGTGTGTTGCCTGCATGTCTGGTGTCTATGGAGGCCAAAAACCACTATTACAGCCCCTGGAACTGGAGTTACAGTCAGCTATGAACCAATGTGGGTGCTGGGAATGGAACCCGGGCCTCCTGGAAGAACAGTTAGATCTCTTCACCAAAAAGTTATCAATGGGCAAGCACACTGGTTTCTCATTTCCTTCCTGGGCCTCTTTGGAGTTCTGATGGGAACAAAGCAACCGCACAGCCCAGCAAAGGAAGTCACAAGCAGCAGACTTTGAATGACCGGTACATTCAGAGTGCACTCCCCCTGAGACTTGTTGAACCACTGGGATAGATATTCTGTGAAGTGCATCTAACCTATCTGTGGACTCTGGGAGAGTCATGCTCAACCTTGTGCTTTGTGTGCTCCTCAGAGTTCCTGTGTGGAAATGTAACTTGGTACTTTACATGTTAATGGTGGCTACTGGGGGCATGAGGCTGGGGTTCCCACACTGACACTATATCCTACTATTGGGCCACTGTAGGATGGTCACTATGCTGGACCCATGCAAATTTTACTTAGATCCTCTAGATTTCCTCTTAGGTTTTCATTTTCTCTTCTTTTTAGTTGGTTTGGTTTTTGAGGAAAAAAAAAAGAATTTCATCTTTTGATTATTTTGTAGTGTGTGTGTGTGTGTGTGTGTGTGTGTGTGTGTGTGTGTGTACGTGCATGTGTGCACACATACTACAATACATAGGTGGAATTCAAACTTAGGGCACTGGGTTTGGTGGCATTCACCTTTATCTTAGTAGCCATTTAGCAAACCCCTCTTCCTTAGCTCTTGTAAATAGCCAAGACAACAGAAAAGCTGACAAATCCAGTGAAAATGAGGATGGAGAGCGGGCAGCTCTGACTGAGGTCAACAATGCAGGGGCCCTTTTCTGCCCACTCAGGCTCTGATAATTGCTATTCCCAGAGCATTGTCCTCATAAGTGCAAGTGTTGAGGTAGCACCATGCCTCCTCGGCTCGTGCACTAAAGGAGATTCGGTTTGTCTGTAGATAATATGTGTGAGCATTCTCAGATTCTGATAAGTGTAGTCCAGCTATATTTCCGCTTAGAGCAAGGCTGGAGAGCAACTATGTGCCAGTGCCCATTGGTGAAGGGGCTTGTAGTGGGTGTCTTCCATAGGGTGTGAGCCAGCACCTGGCGACACTCATGGGTAGCTGAGCAGGAGAGATTGTAGTTAGTGTCGTTGATGTGTTGTATTCATAATTATAGAGACAGTTATTGGCTTCCCAGGAGGTTCATGGGAGCAGAAAAAAAAGTAGAAAAATAGTCACATAAGCAGAATCACTACCCACTATTAACATTTTGTTATGTTTCCTTTGGGGTTTTTATTACTGTTTTTACAACATAATTGAAACCATGCAGTAAATATCATTTTGCAAAATTTTATAAAAATCAACAGAGAAATTCCTTCATGAATGAAACAATTTTGTAAACGACAAATGTAAACAGTTTTTAATGGCTTCACAAAAGTGAACTATGTGAATGGACCACACTTCATGTTATTTCCCTTTTTAAATTATGATTGTAATAATATTGGTCTTGGCTGCCACACATTGAGTTATGACGGTTTCTGGGCACATGTTGAGTAACTCATGAATATCTGGCTTTGATTCTCAAGCAAGTCCATGGATTAGATGAGGCATGTTACTGAGACTAAAGCCCAATACAAAAATCATGAATTTCGTTAAAACACAATGAGATGTGTATGCATGGTGAGGGGATTATTTGGTTTTGTTCTAGAACTAGATTCTGAGCTTCTTTATTTCTTTTTTTTTTTTTTTCCTTTATTTTGTATTTATTAAAAAAAAACACAGTAAAAAGAATTTAAAATGTGGAAGAGTTAACAATAACTATATAGAGGATAAGAATGATAAGCATGGCTTATCAAGGGTACTTTATTTCTTTTGTTTAAAAAAGATTTATTTATTTGTTTGTTTGTTTATTTGGAAGAGAGCATCATATGTCACTACAGATGGTTATGAGTCACCATGTGGTTGTTGAGAATTGAACTCAGGACCTTGGAAAAGCAGCCAGTGCTCTTAACCTCTGATCCATCTCTCCAGACCCTTATTTCTTATTTTGAGATACAATCTTACTGTATAGCCTTGACTGGCCTGGACATCATTACATAGATTAGGCTGGCCTCAAACTCACATCTGCCTGCCTCTCCTCCTGATTGCTGGGAGCGTGTGCCACCATGCCCAATTGTTTGGCTCTTGAGAGTGAGCTTTGAAGATTATAACATTGCTTCAATACATCAGCAGATGAGTAGTAGTTAGTATTGTTTTATCAGTATTAGAGATAAGGGAACTAGAACCCAATGGGAACTAAATTTTCTGACTCCAGTGCCACCCCAAGGTACTTATGTGCTACTTGCTAGGGCTTCCAAGTCATGCTTACCTTTATTTCTTGACCCCCTCATGTGTGTTGGGTTCATCTAGGGGATCTGGAAGCTCAGAGTCAGCAGGTAAGGATTTATCTCTTCCCTCTGGGATGTCCCCAATAACAGGACACTCGGATGGACAGTGACTTTCTGTCTAACTTTAGAGTGCCACTAGACTTTCTTGGCATGTCTCCTGCATGGTGGAGACACCAGGACTTGGTAATGATTCTGACATGGTAAAACCACAAACAGTATCATTAGCTCTGCTTTTCCTGTCAGTATAGCCAAGGCTGTGCCCTTCACAGCCTCCAGCCAGGGTAGTGTCTGAAATGGGAGGGGGGCGGGAGCAGCAGTAACATTCTCAAGGGAACTACCTGTGACTGCAGAGAGTGGGGACAGGATCTAAAGCCAAGAACCAGTTATTTAAAGTCTGCTGAGAAATCAAATTAAACATTACAAAGTTCCTCTATGAAATCTTGGGCCTCTTGCTGATAATCAGATTGTCATTATCAGCCTACCCCTAATGACAGCACACAAGCTTGGTGAACTAGCCCTTCAGCTCACAGTAGATTAGAATTAGCAAATTTGGGGGTGGAATCAGGAGTTGCTGCCTAAGACACGCAAGGAGACACAACTTGACTGTGTGAAGAAACATATAGTTCCAGCCAAGTGAACCTGTTCTGTGGTTAAATGAAAATCCAAATGTTCTAAAAACTTTTGGCTCACCCTGGGGTAAATTCTTTTTTCCTCTAGAGCCATGTGACAAACAGACTAAAATGTTGGTGTCTTTGAGCATGCTCCAATACATGTCTTTTTCTTAAAGATAGATTTTTTTTAAAGATTTATTTATTTATTATGCATACAGTTTTACAGAAGAGGGCACCAGACCTCATCATAGATGGTTGTGAGCCACCATATGGTTTTGCTGGGAATTGAACTCAGGACCTCTGGAAGAACAGTCAGTGCTCTTAACCTCTGAGCCATCTCTCCAGCCCCACATGTCTTTTTCTAGGTGAGCCGAGGACAGATAAGTACAAGAATTATGGTAAGACAGAGATATCCTGGCAAGGAAAGGTGGGGCAGAGCAGAGCTGTTTACCTTTTAGCAGCCAGGAAGCAATGAGCAGAGGGCGAGCCTGCACTGGGAAGCCTTCTTCATTTCGCACCCCCTAACCTGTTAGATGATACTTCCCATAGTCAAGGCTGGTCCTCCCTGCTGAGTGCTGTCCCAGATGTCACTTCACCCCAGAAGCACCCAGAGGTGTCATTTTCTTTCAGGCATCTTTCAGTCCAGTTGATAATCAAAATTAACCACTATATGGCTGGAGAGATGGCTCAGTGGATAAGAGCACTGGCTGCTCTTCCAGAGGACCTGAGTTCAATTCCCAGTAACCACATGGTGGCTCAGAGCCATTTATAACAGGATCTGATGTCCTCTTCTGGCATGCAGATATGCATGCAGAGCACTCATACATAAAATATAAATAAATAAATTTTTTTAAAAAAACTTCTACACATCCTAAAGTGCCCTGAGACATCCAGTACAGGTCTTTGAGGAAGTTGCACCATTTGATTCCAAAGGTGGCATACTAGCTAAGATTTGCTGCTAACTTGCCAGGAAGAATTCATCACCTGGGAGACAAACCTCTTAAGAATGTCTGTTAAGGAGATTCTAGATTGAATTGAGGTAAGATAATGCCTCCGTAAATGTGAGTAACACCATTCCATGGACTGTGGTCCTCGACTGAATTAAAAAGGATAACGCAAGATGAGTGCCAACATTGATCATTCTCTGCTTCCTGGCTGTGGATGTGGTGTGAGCAGCCATGCCTTCCCAACCATTATGGACTGTGTCCTCGGGAACTATAAGCCAAAATAATCCTTTCCTTCCTTTGTTGGTGTTTTGTCTCACCGGTGGACTAAGGGATGAAAGATGAACTTGCATGCCTTAGGAAAAGAGGAATTTCAAGGGACTTGATGAAACGGTCCGTGGAGCACTGTTCACAGATTCCAGAAATGAGAACTGGAAGTAGATTCAGTTGAGATGCTGGTGGTTGAGCTGCACCCTCAGCTCCACATGCATCTTGGAGTGGAGAACGGGAAAACTCACACTGTAGCAGACTGGAGGGGTGGGCTGAGCTCAGAAGTGGATCGCAGGGTCAACAGTGGGTGCTGGCAATGGTTGTACAACCCTGTCTGTGTGATAGAACACACTGAACTGCACACTGTCAGTCAGATTTATGTGGGCAATTCTAACGCACTAGGAAGCCATTGCATGAGAGCGGTTGTTTTTCTCCTTAGAGACAGCTCCATTTTTCCTAATGATAATCCAAATAATGGGAGCCAGTGACAATTCAGGGTTTTGTTTATTTTCTTCTTCTTCTCCCCCAAACATAGACAACAACTTCTGCTGTTGCTAAAATGGAAAAAAAAAAAAAAGCTCCCCACGTTGCAAACTCGTCATCCTGAGTTGTGAAAGTTGAAGGAAGTGACAGCTTCCTTCCTCCCTTGTTTCTCTCTTGACTTCTCAGCTCTTCTCACAGTTACAAAAATGCAGGGCTCTGTACCGAAAATTCCTTTAACATCTCTCCTAAATTAGGAAACATTATCTGTGGCACCACGGAGGAAGATGTTGACAGGGTAAGTTGGCCATTGCTGAGCAGGTGGTGACAGTGACTGGCACGGTTCATGGGGGAAGCCGCAGTAGACATCCTGCTTCCAAACTGCATGGATGTGAGGCTTGCCTCAACCAGGCAATTTAGACCCTGACTATAAAACCAAGAGGTGGTGCTAAGTTGTTCTAAGTTGTGGCTCTTTCTTTGAACTATTTGTCAGGAAAAACCCCACATTATGTTATATCTGAGTCAGAGAACCCCTGCCCCCCCTGCAGCCCCAAAACCTGAGAATAAAAAGCAGCTTTCAAAACAACCCTCTTTAATCTATCCAGCCCCCTTCAGTTCCCAGCAGCACCCTCGGGAGAAAGTCAACCTCCTTCCCAGGGTTGTTCTGCAAGCCCAGTGGTCTGGTGACATGGGCTGATGACACTTGCTGGGATCCTGAGAACATTCGGTCCACAGTACTTTTTGTGGTTCCCATTACTGAGTGTTCACTTCATGCCTTTTGGAAGAATCCTCATGCTAAACCTCCTAGGCTATACTGGTCTGAACTCTCTGTCTACCTCACAGGCAGCTGCCAGCTGGGAGAGATCTGTCCATTATGGCAGGCTTGGGTTCTATGTCCCAGAGATCATCAGTTCTTGAAAAACATCATTTATTATTATTTTCTGAGAATTTCATACATGAGTACTGTACTTTCATAATTTGCACCCCACACTTTCCCCTCCAGCTCTGCCCTTCCTGCTCACTTACTCTCAATTTCCTCACCTCCTTCCTTGTTGTTATTGTTACATATACAGCTATTGTGTATACAGACAATTCGCTGTGTCCACTTAGAACCGAAGCACCTGTTCTTCCTGCTCTGGGAGGCAGGAAGAGGGATAATACCCCACTAGAATCAGGATCGGTACTCTGAGTGGTCCAATGCCAGGGCATTGCTCTCCAATGCTCAGAGAATGGAGGCTGGGAGGGTAGGTGGCAGGCTAAGCCAGGGTGTAGAAAACCACCAAACATTTCATCCCGAGACCACGATCTGCAGACTGAGTGACGTCAGGTATGCAGATCCTGCAGGGGAGCCTGCATGGATGAGATGAAGGCATCTTGAAGCTATGTTCTTGTGTGGAGAGCCTTCACTTGGCCCACCCCAGGCTCTAGGGTACCATGGGGAGTCAGAGAGGTCACTGGACTCCCTGCTTAGAGAAGAGGCCAGTGTCCACTCAGAGACTGAAAGGGCGGGGCCCTACAGGGGAGGTGTGAGCCAGCCTGGAAGTGTGAGAGAGAGATCAGCCTCTGACAGAGTGGGGCAGGAGGATTGTGCATATAGAGACCCAAGGCTCAAACAGGGGTGATACCATGGAGAATCACAGAGGGAGCAGATTCTGTGGCTTGCAGGAGACATGGGTGACCCCTGTCTTCTTTGCTTGAGTCCCCATTGCAATCTTGGGTAGGTCAGTAGCCTGCCCTTTCAGCTCCCAGATGCTCATCAGGAATTCAGATGTCACCTCTCCTCTGCCTGGAAGGGCTGGGCCCATTCTCTGAGGCAATTCTCACCTTGGAGAGCATGTTCTCATCTCACTCCACAGGAGGGTACTTTCTGCTTTAGGTAGAGAGGGCAGCCACCTTCTGATTTTTTAGACAGTGCCTCTCTGTGATCCTGAGCCAACACCAAGGCTACCCCCTCAATCCACCACTTCACTATACCTCAGCAGATAACAGAGACTTTGGGGGTCCTGATTGCCACAGTGCCCTTTGACCCATGAGGAATCTGTTTCACCTTGTCTTGGTGATATTAGCTCTCAACCCGTTAAGTCATATGATCACGTGTAATGAGTTTGGATGTTCCTAGGATTCCCTTTTTACTTTAGGAGAGCCAGGGGGGTCTTTTGTTCTTTTTCATTGCCTCTCACAAGGGTCTGGCCATCCATTGTTTCTTCAGATCAGGAACCTAAAAGACATCTTCAAGTCCTCATTCCCACACACAGGACAGGCCCTTATTTGCAAATGGGTCTTTAGAGCTGTCATTAAGCCCTTGTCCATCGTCTAGCACTCTGATAAAAAGATTTGGAAACATGCTGGAGCACATTGTAACTACAAGGGAGTTATACTACAGGGGAGGCAGGCTGAGGATTATGGAACCATCAGAAGGTGGAGGAGGTGGGAAGGACCCTGCCCTCCTGCCCTCAGAGGGAGCACAGCCTGCCCCTGCCCCCAGTTGACTTGGAACCTCCCCATGCAGGAGAATGCTGTGCAGTGTGGGCAGATTTTTACAAGCAGTCCTAGGAAATAGATTTTTCTACCTTAGCATGTCAAGAACGTAAAACACAGGCAAGCCCACATGTGTTACCAATGCTTTGTCAATAGTCATATATATATATATAAATCTGTGCCCCCTTATGAAAATACTTAAGAAGGAGTTGGCTACTACCTGTGATTCAGTGGGTAGTCTTGTTGTCTATTGTAGCTGACAAAGCTGCGTGTATGTCTCTCTGGGAAAAGAGTACAACAGAATTAGAGGTAATAATGGGCTTAGTGACGTGGAAACCAACAGAATGGTGTAAGTCAACCAGGGGCAGCAGCCCACAGCCTCAGATCTCACCTCCATGTGCACCAGGCATTTGTGTGGTGCATGTATATATACATCATACACACACAGAGGTAACACGCTCATACACATAAAATAAAAAAAGTCTAAAACAAAAATATTAGGTGATGGAACCATGTATAAAACTGTACAGCAGTTTAATGTTCAGCAGGGATTTTATTTGCCTTGGTGTTTTGCCTGGAACTGGAACTACAGACAGTTGTTAGCTGCCATGTGGGTGCTGGGAATTGAACCCGGGTCCTCTGGAAGAGCAGACGGTGCTTTTAACCGCTCAGCCATCTCTCCAGCCCCATGGGATTTTATAAATTATGTCAGGCTCAGTTGTGAAGTGTGTTGATCTCAAGGACCTGACTTTGAGCACTAGAATGCACAGGGTGGAGGCAACTGGGGGGGAAACAGAACCAAATGCATCATTCACTTGTAATTCCAGCACTGTGGAGGCCAAGGCAGGCAGATTCCTGGCCATCCAAGCCAATTCCATGGCTTCCAGTCCAGTAGAAACCTGTTTGAAAAATAAGGTGGCTGATGCGTGGGGAAAGACATCTGACATCTTTCTTGTTTCTGCTCTATACACACACAAATATGCACAAATATACACATACACTTTCCACGTGTACATATATGAACATGTGTACACACAACAATACACCTAGTAAAGTTTTTTTTAACTTTTGTTATCTGTATGGAAATTAATCAATGCTCCTTTTAAAAAATAAATCCATCCTTAATTTGTAAAAAGTAATCAAACATTTTTTTTTGTTGCCTCCCTGTTGTTGGCAGTTAAATTGACTCACACTGTTTAAATATTCCTTATGTTCCTCTATGTTACTTAGTACATACTTCCCATGTAGGATTCAGTTTGCTCTTCTCACAATAAATTGACGCCAGGAGGGGGGCTTACTCTCCTTGGAGTATTTACCTTTTAAATTGACTGTTTTTTGCCTTTTTTTCTTTTTTGTCCTGCTGAGACTTTCCCCTGATCTTTTATTTCCAAAGGACATTTCAAACACGGGAGAAGCCTGGGCATTCTTCATGCAGCGTCTCCCACTGGTGACATCTTAATGAAACTGTGACCCAATGCCAAGACCTGGAGGCTGCTGTGTGGAGTGTTTCAGTGGTTTCACCTGGAGTGGCTGTGTGCAACCACATCTATGATCATCATCCAGGACTAACCGCCATCGCCCTGCTGACCCCACCCCAACTCCACCCTTGCCTGAGCATCTCCCCGATTCTCATTTCAGCCACCCAGTATTCTACCCTCATCTGAATCCTCCGATGCCCCCCCAACCACTTGATAAGGGGACCTCTCCCTGGTTGTTACACCTGGGTCATTTAGACAATGTATAAATGGAATAGTATAAATGAAATCATGCCTAATTTTTTTGAGATTTTCTTTTCTGTCTGTTCATGTGCCTAGGTGATGCGTTTAATCTACTTTTACACTCTCTGTCTCTTCATTGGTGTATTTAGCGCATTTCTGAATAATGTGATCATGGCTGTGCTAGAACTTGACTCCAGCACCTTATTGTACTGTTCATCTTTTTTTTTTCTCACTTTTCTGTGGTTTCTTGCCCTTTTTTAAAAATGAGTCCTTTAAAATTATTTTTATTTTTTATGTGCATGAGTGGTTTGCCTGTATGTATGTCTCTGCATCACTTGCAGGCCCAGGTACCTGCAGAGACCAGAAGAGAATGAGTATCACAGGTGACTGTGAGCTGTCCTGCGGGCACTGGGAATGGAACCTGGGTCCTTTGGAAGAGCATACAGTGCTCTTAACTGTAGAGCAGCTCAGCAGCCGCAGGTTCCCTGTCTGTTGCATAGATGCTGATTTGCTTTATCTGTCTGGTTTTTTTTAGTACTTTCTTCTTGTTTAAACTACTTTACACCTGCCCCGGGCATCATATTATAGGTGTATAACTTATCACCTTTTCTATTTGAGTTTAGATTGGAAATTGCAGCTCCCTTAACTCTATCGTGCCCCTTCATAGACTTAAGGACTGAGTATGGCTGGTATCTGCAGTGTCTCCTGTCAGCCATCTTCCCATGCTGTGACAAAACAGCACGATGGAGGGGAGACTTGTTTGGTTTGTGGTCATGGTTCCTGGTCAGTTGGTTCCAATTGCTTTGGGCCTGTAGTGAGGCAGGAAGTGAGGGCAGCTGAAGCTTGTGGCAGAGGAAGTGCTTCCTTGACAATAGCCAGGAAGCAGAGAGAGAGCTGGGAAGGAGCCAGGACCAAGTGTCAATCAGAGACACACTATTGCTGACCCATTTTGTCTGCCCAGACTCCAGTTCCCCATCATGCTGTCAAGTTAGAAATCCATCAGCCCACTAATGAGGCCAGAACCCTCAGAATAAAAATTATTTTTTAATGACTGCTCCCACTAGCTGGGGACCAAGCCTTTAGCATATCAGCCTTTTGAGGGACACCTTATATCCAAACCATAATATCCAAATATCCAAAGCTTCAATGCAGCCTTCAGAAGCAATGGGGAAACCTGAGGAGACAGGGCCTAGCTGGGAAAATCCTCTTTCTTTCATTGCTTCCTGGTTGCCATGATGTCCACTACACTCCTCAACATTACTAGAACCTGAGAAGCTCACTATGTAGCTAAGGATGACCTTGAACTTCTGATCTTCCCGCCTCTACCTCTTGAGTGCTAAGGTTACAGGCATGCACAGTACAAAGGATGGAGCAAAGAGCAAACGCTCCACCAATGGAGCTACAGTTCCAGCCTCTTATTTTCATATTAGAAATGTTTAAGTGGGCCAATACTGAAAGCATCAGGACCATGATCCAACCATAGACCCTATTTCCTTAGGCTTCTATTATCACCCCCTCTTTGAAATCAGAGGACCACATGAGTAACTCTTAACTTACACAATTTCCCCTTTGTCTTGATATGTTTTCATGGCAGGTTCTAAAATCAGTATTTTTAAATCCTAAATATTTATACAAAATAGAGCTAGTTCCAGGCCCCCATAAATACCCATCATTAGCCATAACACCAACTGAGAACTCTGTGGTTAATGTACTCTGTCTTCCCACTTGACCACAGTGGAAAGTCCAAAGCCTTGTGTGTGTTCTCTGTGTATGACCTGTGTGTGCTGTCCCTGTTTGGAGTTCTGAAGGTCATCTGAAGGTCATCTGTTTCTCAATGGTGTCCTGAAAGTCAATTGGCACTCCTCTTTCTAGATGTTTTTCTTTTTTTAATAAATGTATGCTATTTATCATAGTAATAGGTTTCTATTGTGTGTAATGTATTTAGGCCCTACTTTCTCTCTCTCTCTCTCTCTCTCTCTCTCTCTCTCTCTCTCTCTCTCTCTCTCACACACACACACACACACACACACACACCCCTTCCTATCCCCTCTGCACTCTGGATGATTCCCTTCATCTTCTCAGACAATCCCACTTTCTATTTGTGTGTGTGAGAGTGTGTGTTTGTATGTGCACACACCTATGTGAGAATGAGAGAGAGGGAGAGAGAAAGACTTTAATCTTGGTTGCTTTCAGGAGCACAGACAACTCGCCAGTGGCTGTGCTACTAAAGGAAACGTCCTTCCTTCCTCCTCTGGTGACCATCAGTTGTCAATAGCTCCAGGAAGGCAGGTGCATGGCTTTTTTTCCTTCTCCTTCTTTGGCACGTCTATTACATTTAGCCATTTGAGCCTTTCAGATCTAAGAATTTTCCTTGATTTCGCTCTTTGACTCTTTCATAGAGATTTTTGTTTTGTTCAGTTTTGTTTATGTGTTTGTTTGTTTGGCCCTGGCAATCCTGGAACTCACTCTGCAGACTCTGCAGACCAGGCTAGCCTCTAACTCAGAGGTCCACCTACTTCTGCCTCCCTAGTGCTAGGATTAAAGGCGTGCACCACCGCTACCCAACTTCTTTCTGGAGATTTTTTAATCTTACTTCTGTTATGGTTTATATAAATTCTAAGAGCTTTTTGTTTATTTTAAACGCATCCATCCTGTTACTGTTTTACAAATGCAGTGTTTGCTCTCTGCCTGTAGACTTTCAACACTGCAAAGGTGTGTTCTTTGCTCATCCTAGAAATCATTTCACCTTGGTTTCTGTTTTTCCGCCATTTGTCTCGCAATGCTTGGCTGCTCTGTCATGCTGACAAGTGATGCTCTGCAACCCAGAATGCCTACATCCCAGCAGGAGCTCCTGACTGTGTGAGCCCCTCGTGGTCCGCTGTGCAAGGCCACACTCCTGCTTTGCTCACTGTCCTCTTCCTGAGAGACGGGAAGGCTTTTAAGTGTCTTTTTCTTCTTGTTAACCTCTGGTGGTGTCTGCTGTCCCCTCAGCCAGAGTATCTACCGTCATATTCTCCTCTGAATTAAACCTCTGGTCCCCTATAAGATGGAAAAGTCAGAGCCAGTGTCTTCAACATGGGGAGATAGTGAAAGGGGTCCCCCTCACCGGAGTCTCTTCTTCAGCATCCCCCTGTAGACATGCTTTACTCCCTATCCCTGTCTTCCATACACCACCATGGAAGAGCTCACCAGTTCTGTCTTTCCACTCATTCTCCTAAGTATTACGAATACTACCTTTAAAATGATTTCTAGAGTGTTGGAGGGAGACAAAGGTGAACACATTGAGTAGAGCATGTGTTTGCTTTCCCAAATAACTTGGTATTCTTTCTCTTTTTCTTCTTTAGTTTTGTGTCCAGGTGCTCATGAAGGCGGGGGCATCTTCCCCTGTCACTGTCTATCTTCTTCTGGAGACTAGTTTCTCAGTGACTCACTACTTCACCTAGATGAGGTGGCGGGTGAGACCTCATAACCCTCCTCCATATCTCTGGCACTGGGACTGCAGGTGATGGCGCAGCTGTTCACATGGGTACTGGGGATCAGAACCCAGGTCCTCATGCAAACAGGTACTTTACTGACTGACCTGTGCACCTTAAGAGGCATATTTTTATGACCTGTCTACACCAAGTACAATGTGTTTTTAAATGTCCTATATGTGTTGTCTTAAGGACCAGGTTGTTTATACCCAACCTGGTTATTTGCTCTAATATTTTGAAGAAAAACTTGATGACCAACATGATCTCTCTGGGGGTCTGGGGTCAGCCCAACTGTCAGTCTGTGCAGTCGTCCACACAGGATCCAGGCAGCTGCTCCTGGGAGCTGAGAGGCACATTGACCAAAAAAGGTTTCCTTCGCTTCTTCCTCAGTGGCGTCTATAAATAGACTCCACCAAGACAGGAGCTCTCAACCTTAATCTCCAGTATTGCTCTGTCCAGTTAATGGCTCTACTTTCCGGAGCTTTCTTTGAGTCAATGGCCAGGGGGTTATTCAGCACATCTCAGTGTGTGTCCTGTCGTGACAATACCAGCCAAGAATGTGTGGGACTTTCTGATTCTCAAAGGAAGGATCGAATTTCCCATTACAGTGAAAAGTTTTTTTTTATGATTATTGAATTATTCAGGCCTGATCTGTTCAGATCGCTATGGCAGGAGTGGAAAAGACGAAGCCTCTGTAATAAATGGTGTTTTGTTGAGCAAAGCTTTTGTTGAGCAAACATTTCTTTCCAGGGAACATTGCTTCACAATCCTTCCTGATGGCTCCGGCCTTCCAGCCTCACTGGGAAAGGACCAAGTGCAGAGTGCCCAGGTTCAGTTTCCTCTGCTCCTTCAAGGTCCCAAGTGCCCACCAGACAGTGCTCCCTTCCTGCCCTAGCGGGGTTCTTCCTCTGTAGGAACTGGACTTCAGTTGCTCCATTTCCCACACCCAGAAGTTACAGCCTTGCCCTCCCCGTGCAACAGTGGCTGCAGTGGAGAGGAAGATCCAGATTCAGACACTGTAGGGCCTGAACTTAGTGTTCCCACCCCAGCACAGTAACAGTAATCAGCAGCCAACTTTAAGCAAAGAGCCCATTGGACACAGGAGAAAGCTCAGAAGGGGGAGAGGGTGTGCCTAATCTCCTGAATCAAAGGGAAGGCTCAGTGCTGCTGCTTAAAGCTGCTTTGAAAGCTGTTTGAAAAAGTGATTCACACACACACACACAAATGCAAACTTATTGCTGCCACACACATATGTATGCCGAATACAAATTTGTTGTCGAGCCATTCCCTGTGAAGTATGCTCACTCTGGGCTCAGGCCCAGCTTTGTTAGCATGTCATTTATGTGACCGAAGCAGCAAGAACACGTTTCTCAGCAAGCAGGGAGAAGCTGGAAGGTGAGCTGTGGTCCATCCCCAGCCATTGCCAGCATAAGCAGGAAAACCCCTGTCGTTCTGGATGCAGGAACAGGCTTGAGCCGGTTTCTACCCCCTGACACTTGACAGAGTACTTGACACAACAGGAAACACAGTGTAAATTCAACACACAACAGACATTTCAAAACAGCAGCCCTAAAAATAATTCAATCTCCCTGATAGTAAAGGTGTCGGCAGCAGTACACAGTCACATTTAAAATAAATATCTCACTTTTATGCCTAACATACAATCAGTTACTTGAGAAATGGATGGTAAAGCGAGTGGATGAGGATGGAAAATGACTTATTGTTCCCAGCAGAGTTTAAAAGGATCAGGCACGTGGAGAGGGAGTGACCGGCAGAGCTGTATAACCAAGACTTTCCCTGCTTATCTGCATTGATAGCGATGTTTGAATAAAGGCAGGATCTTTCTTGTATCCAAGTGTTTTAGTTTTCTTTCTGAAACAAAGATGTTTACGTTCCATTGATAAGAGACTATTGAATGTTTAACTTCTTCTAAACTGTCCTTAGCTGGTATACTCAGGTCAGGACTTTCCCAGTCAGAGCTGGACTGAGGCCAGGACCTCCCTAGGGCACCGTTTGTTCAGTGCTGGTGAGCAAGGTCATACTCAGGATATGTCTAGAGCATCAACACTGACACCTCATGTTGTGTGACCTCAGCTGGGACAACCCCCACCCCCAGCCCCAGCCCCAGCCCCATCGCACAGCTTGCTAAAGGGGTGGTTGGCTAATCACAGTCCATGCTGCCCAGTGTGACTGGAAGGAGCCAATCAGCACAGTCCATGCTGCCCAGTGTGGTTGGAAGGAGCCAATCAGCACAACCCATGTTTCTTAGGGTCGCTGTGAGGTTTAGGTGAGTCTCTATGGAAAACCACCTAGAACAGCAAGTGGTACTATAATGATGAACTCAAGGGACACGCTGATTTATACAGCTAACCCTAACAATAGCATTGATGCTTTCTCATTAGGTACACCAACCAGCTCAAATTCCCTTCTTCTTCCAAAGTTGACATTATTTCATGGGACTGGGTCATTTAGGGGCTTGAGGTGTCTGGAGTTCTGTGCTACCATCTGATGTGGACAACAGCATTTATTTTGAGAAATGCCATCCTGGTATGACAAGCAAGGGTCTTGGGAAGGGCATTTATGGAAAGGTGCAAAGAGGTCTTCTCACATGAAGGCCTCAGTGCCATCTGCAACTGAAACACTGTCTCTGCCAGAACCAAAATTCTTTTCCTTTTACAGAAGTCAGAGGCACCAGATGAGCGGCATAGAAAGTTATAAAACAGATTTAGGGATGAGCACATTCCAACAATCTCGATTAATTGGGTAGCTACAGACCGGCAAGAGCCACATCTCCCGGCAAACAATTTGGAAGAAGATGGAGGGGTGAAGATGGGCCCGGGACGGGGGATTCAGAGACACAGCCTTTGTGCGAAAGCTGAGAGGGTCTGGCACACACTGTCTTCTTCCTTTACTCAGTCTCATCCTGCCAGCTACATGATGTTCATATGCTATCTGTTATGACACAGTCTACTAATTTGTGGGAGATCAAGAGGAAAGCTGAGCCTTGCGGGACCATATGTGAACTCTATGGGAACAAGACTTACTGTGCACTGTCTCTAAGCCAGACACGCAGTGATACTGTGTCTGTTTTACTTTGTGCTCTGTGGCCCTGGCCTCCAGACCACAGCACAGACAGTGAGTACTTCCCAGTGTGTGTGGCCATATCAGCTACTTTTCTCAACCTCTTATTGGATAATCCGATAGAAGAAACTTAAAGATTTCATTTTGTCTCACAGTCTGGGGGTGCAGGGGGCACAGTCTGGGGGTGCAGGGGGACACAGTCTGGGGTGCAGAGGGGCACAGTCTGGGGATACAGCAGTGCCCCGTGTGAGGGTTCCATGGTGCACAGAGGGGCACAGTCTGGGGGTGCAGGGGGACACAGTCTGGGGTGCAGAGGGGCACAGTCTGGGGATACAGCAGTGCCCCATGTGAGGGTTCCATGGTGCACAGTTTGGGGATACAGTCCTTCGTGGTGAGGAAGGAATACAGTAGAATACAGCTGATCACATTGTAGCCGCAATAAGAGAGTGGTGAATGCTGCTGCTCAGCTTCTTTTTGAAAATATAAATATTTATTGTGTGTGTGTGTGTGTGTTCCACACAGTGCACATGTGGAGGTCAGAGAGTAGGTTCTCTCTGGTTGCTATGGGTTTGGGGCTTGAACTCAGGTTATCAGGCTTGGTGATAATCTACCTTAATCACTAAGCCGTCTTATATGCCTTGATTTTTTTCTAATTTCTTAAGTCATCATTATTATTTTCATGTGTGGATGATGGGAGGGGCACATGTGTGGTCATGAGATAGCTTTTAGGAATCAGTCTCGCCTGCCTTTCACAAGAGTTCTTTAAGACACCTCTGTCTGGTCCCACTACCTTTTTCTTTCCAGTCAAGATTGTCCATTGGATGGTATTGCCCACAGTTGTGGGTCTTCCTTTCTGCCTCAGCCTACAAACTCTCACACGTGTGTCTAGAGGGTCATCTCCTGGGTGATTCTAGAACCTATGAACTCAATAGTCAATATTACCATCGTGTGTGGTCTGATGTCAGTGGCATCTGGAGTTCATGTGTGATGAGACACACACTGTTATTGATGCATTAGGGCAGGGGCACTTAGGTCACCAGTCTAGAGCCCCCATAAATGTCATCAGCACACTATGACAGCTTGGAAAAGCCCATTATTCCTCCCATCCTCTGAGGACTCAGTGAGAAGGTGTCACCTACCAACCAGAAGCCACTCTCAAATATGCCTGATTTCCCTCTGCAGCTGTGAAAAGCAGAGTCCGCTATTAACAAACCACACAGTCTGTGAACTTCTCTGCAGCAACCTAGGACATGTGTGCTCGGTAGGTGGACACTCTTCCCCAGGGCTCTCCCTCTGCTCTAATTCCCCTCTTTACCTGATGACGAGGATGAACATGGCCCAGATGGACCCCCGTCAGCCTCAGTGAACATGTGATCCAGATCCTGGCCACTCTGAAAGTCTTGTGTGGTCATATGTTCTATATTTAATAAAGCCCGTCTGGAATATCAGAGAACAGATCCACCCACAGTCAGTCCAGGAGGGTCAGAGAGTGGTAACTCACACCTGTAATCCCAGCACGGGGAAAGCCGGGAGTGATGACCTATGCCCTTAATCCCATAACTCCAGAGACAGAGATTATTCTGTGTTTCTGTGAGTTCAATACCTAACTACCAAATAGTAACTCACAGCTTTAATCTTAACCTGGATGTGATACAGCTGGGTGAAGAAGGTATTTAAAGCAGGCCTAAGAAGACAAATTATTCAGTTGAAGCCAAGAGGAGTGAGGCTGAGGAACCAGTGAGATGTGGCTGTGGTCTGTTTCCTCTCTCTGATATTCCAGCTTTTCCCTGATGTCTGGCTCTGAGTTTTCATTTAATACAACCAGAATTTGTGAAACACTCTTGCTAAGATATTGTTTGAATTTTGAAGAGCTTATTTTCTCAGACAGTTTATAAGCTGCAAGGCATCCCAGAACATGGGCTCCCTACTGTAAGCCCTGCCGTGGTCCAGCTAAGGCAGCCAATACCTTTCCTCTTGTACCTAAGCAGATGAAACTTAGGGTTTTTGTTACTTGATTAATGCCGATCACAGGTGAAAAGGCAGGGGGTTGGTGCTTCTTCCAGGAGCTCTGCCAGCAGGGTACTGTGGTGACATATTGCATATCTAATAAAGTTTGCCTGAAAATCAAAGGACAGAGTTAGCCATGGAGGTCAGAGAGTGTCGACACTCACCTTTAACCCTAGCACTAGGAAAGTTGAAACAGGAAGTGAGATAGCTGGGTGGAGAAAGAAAGATAAGGTGGGAGTTAGCCCTTGGTCTGCGTGAACTGAGAGGCAGTCAGAGGATTCCTGAAGAAGGCCTAAGGAGTTGGCCAAGTGAAAGGTTGCTGTGGCTTGCCCTGATCTCTCATCTTTCCCCAATGTCTGGCTCCTGCATTTTATGATAAGACCAAGTAGGAGTCCTGCAATATGGACCTTTCTAATGGGTGCTCTCTTCCATCAAGAGGCCCATCTGTGAAAACCGAGCATTCTTACTCAGGCTCAACATCAAGGGTAACTTCTCGGTTTATGTGCTACAGGTCCGCTTGCATCAAGCTTGCGTGGGATGGCCCTGTGCTGGCACCACTGCCCACTCACTACCTCTTCCCTCTGTGTTGGTGGAATCTTGCTTTTGCTCAGCTGTCAGGTGCCCAGTAACTGTTACAAGTCTGTCATAGTAACTCCATTCCTCTTGCTATTGTGGGATTTCACCATAGGTCATCCGTATAGTGTTGGCCCTAATGTCTGAAGTAAGGCTGTGTCTCTTCAAGAAAAAACCAGCAGACTTTATGTAGTTCAAGAGCAACTGGAAATACGATGATGACTGTATTAGTGACTTTCTTGTGGCTGGACAAAAATACTTGACAAAATCAAGGTAAAGAAGCAAAGGTTTATGGCTCACAGTTGGACCCATCATGGAGAGGAAGTCATCGTGACAAAAATATGAAACAGTGGCTTGCATTGTGCCTGCAATCAGGAAGCAGAGAGAGAATGACGGTAGTCAGCCCAGGACCACAGCCCATTAGACAGTACTGTCCATACTCACAGTGTGTCTTCTCTCCTCAATTAAACCTTTCTGGAAACAACCTCACAGACACCCCCAGAGATGTGTTTCCATGCAAATTCTAAATCCTGCCAAGTTGACAATAAAGATTTGCCAATACAAAGACCAGCATTAGCTGTTTAGTCCCAGGATAGAACCAGCTCACAATGGAGACTCATGGGTAAGCAAGGGCAGAGAGAATGATGGTTGTTTTCTGTAGGTCTCATAGGGCATCACCTCAACTTGGGAGGAGATGCTGTCTAGATAGCAGACATCTATCCAAACCTTTCGTAAAATGTCTCTTACTGATCAAGGGGGTGCATATTATCACTGTTCCTTCCTGATAAACATTTAGACCCATGGAATAAGCTAGAGTACACTGCCCAATATTCCATGTTCACTGTGAGGCAACACCAATACTGGTGTCCATGAACTGAGGCCCTCATGCAGAACAGTGTCTCATTGAGTGGAACAAACACATCAGTTTACATTCAAGGCTCTGAGCTTTTCATACCTCAAGTACTAAACCACACCATAAATTCACTGGGAGGCATAAATTCCACTGCTTACCTCCAGTATATGGACATAATTCTCGTTGATTTGTACCACAGCTCTTCATGGCTTTTGAGATAATGGTGGAGAAATGGCAGCTATCTGTTACTATGCGCAGAGTTTGCCACACTAAATTCCTTATCTGTGGCACTCAATCCTCACAGAAAAGCTCCAGTTACTTCTTTTGTGGATAAGGGAACTACAGGTAAATGGCAGAGATATATACACAGTTACTGAGCAAAAGGCTATATCCAGGATTATCAGGGCTAATATATCATTATGGTATATGAACCCTGGCAGGCTTCTACCAGCCAGTGAGTTGGGCTCATAAATAGCCTGGGCAAGAGAAAGTTCCCAGGGCAGTATGTGTTATACAAAATTCACAAAAGTCTGTTTAAGGGGTAGCAAGGTTTTATTAAGGTATGAAGTGGGGGGAAAAATATAATCATGGATACAGAACCAAGTAAACAGCCACCATTGTTCTCTGTGTTGCCTGGGAGAGAATGGAACCAGGAGTCTGGTCTCCCACCACCTTGGGGTGTGTGTGTGGGTGTGGGTGCTCACCCTACTCAATTTTAAGCAGTCACAGAAACCAGCAAAGAGGCCACACCCAAAAGGCTGGTACTCCAGAGCTACTGGTGGAATGAACACCCACCACAATGCTGACATTATCAGCTTCCTTTCTTATTGCTGTGACCAGATGCTTGACAGGAAGAGTTAGTTTATCTGGGCTTACAGTCTAAGAAAGAAGGCATGGCAGCAGCTGGGTGAAGGAGCTGGTCACATTGTGCCTCTAGTCAGGAAGCAGTAAGCAGACAGGAAGTGGCGCTAAGCTACCAAACATCAAAACCTCACCCTAGCAACCCCCTTTTTGCTGTTAGATTTTACCTCTTCAAGATTCTATGACCTCCCAAAACTGTACCACCATCTGGGAACAAAGAATTCAAACACATGAGCCTGTGGGGTTACGTTCAAACACAACAGTGACACTCCTCAGCATCCTAGCCTGTCCCCAGTATTACTGAGGGCTATGCTTCAGGACCTGTCATATATAGCACACATGTCCTTTACTGTGTTTCCTGGAAGACACTTAAATCAAATTAAGATTGCCAGCTAGCAGACGTGGTCATCTGAATGTTGTTAAGGGGATCTGCACATGTGGGGGATGACAGAGTTACCAGGCAGCCAATGTATCCCTCCTGACACATTGTGAGTTGGGGGAAATCACTGGTGTCTTGTAACTATGGAAACAACTGGATTTGGTGAGACTACAAAAGCCACTTTCTAGCATCCAGATTACCCTCCATGCTGGTGGTGATGGCAAAGAGAACAGAAGTTCTGAAATCACTGTGAGAACTAGTTCCCTAAAGCCTCTCCAAGTGTCTGCTGGGACAGAAGCCTGGCTAGCTTGGGAGATGTACAATGACATCAGCTGCCAGCTCTGGGAAGCAAAGAACAGGGGAGGTCTCCTCCTACTCACTCTGTCTCTTAGCGAGAGGAATAGCCCATTTGGATGCTTAGTGGGATGGTTTCTGAATTTTTCCATGATGTAGGGACATTGTGGAACAGGGCAAGATCATTATATGCTCCCTCCCCCACAAGAAAGGGACACCCACCTCTCTCTTACATCGACAACTGTGAAGTGTCTCCGACCTTGCTGGTGGGAGCTACTATGAAGGCAACAGGAGCGTGAGCTCTTCTAGCCTCTGTGGAACAAAGGGAAGTGGGGTGGGGCCACATCTGCTTGCTTTCCCAAAAACAACTGGGAAAGAGAACATTTTGCAGTTCACACACATTCCTGACCAGGGGGCTGTGACTGTTTCCAAGAATGGAGTAAGGAGATGGACTTTATCCTTATTATTTTCTCCAAGCCTGACTTCCTGCAGAGCTCCAAGCCCTCTGTCCACAGAGGGTAAGGATGCTGGCATAACAGGCATAGTTTCTTTTGGAGGAAAAAACTATTGTTGAGAATCTGAGTAACCTGGCATGGGTTGTGGATAACCAGGGACACATCTCCGGTAAGGGTCTCTGCAAAGATGCCAGGGAAACAGAGAACACAGGGAACACATCTTCACCTCTTCCTAGCCCTGCCTGGCTGCACACCCCTGCTCTGGGAAGCAGCCATTCCTGACCCCGGTTAACTAAGACAAGGAGCTACTGAGTTTGTGTCTGCCTGAGAACACAGCTGCAGAAATGGCTGGCCTGTAGCTATTACTGCTCATTTGTTGCTATGGAGTTTCCATGGCCTGTGGGATCCCTGAATGTCTTGATTATTTCTCAGTGCCCATTTATAGAATGTTCTGTTCATCACAAAAGGCTTTGGACCCTTCTTCAAGGATTACTCCTCATGACAGATGTGAGCCAGTCAGAACACTGCTATTTTGCAAAGGCACACACTATGAGAGGCACGCTTCTACAGGAGACACAGGGAAGGCAGAAAAGCACTTGATGAATACCGTTCTGAGAAAGGCTTCACATTGAGCGACATTTGACATGATCAATGTTTGGTATCCAAGGTTTATGGGGACTGTGATACAGAGGCAGGGCTGCAGGAGGGAGACATGTCACTTGAGGGACAGTTTACAGTTAAAGGAAGGCTGACCAAGGAGGGAGCTGAACAGGAGTTTTGCCTTTCAAGTCCCCAAAATGATAAAAACGTAATCAATTCATAACTTTTTCATGGTGCGCAGTCTGTACGCAGAGGATGTCTACAGCCTATGAATAATCATATGTAATGATTGCTGCATATGTATACAATTACACCTGTAAATAGCATTGAGATAATATTATAGTACATGAAAAAAAGGACACAAAAAACCCCTAAATAGGTGTCTTAGTTAGTTAGAGTTACTGTGATGAAACATCAAGGCCAAAGCAAGTTAGGGAAGAAAGGGTTTATCTGGCTTACACTTCCACACCTCTGTTCATCATCAAAGAAAGTCAGGATAGGAACTCAAACAGGGCAGGAACCTGGAGGCAGGAGCTGATGCAGAGGCCATGGAGGGGTGCTGCTTACTGGCTCGCTTCCATGGCTTGCTCAGCCTGCTTTCTTATAGAAGTCAGGACCACCAGCTTGGGGATGGCATCACCCACAATGGGCTGGATCCTATAGCCAGAATTTATGGAGGCATTTTCTCAACTGAGGTTTCCTCCTATCAGATAACTCTAGTTTGTAACAAATTGACATAACTAGCCAGCACATGGGTAAATAAATAAATAATGACATTTATACACAGTGAAGATGAATGGGCACAGAGCTACAATACTACATCACCCACAGACCACATGCCAAACATATTCTTGAATAAAAGAGTGAGTCCTAAATCTGATGGCCCTTATATGCAGAGGAACTTACATAGGAAATTAAGTCAGTAATGAACACAGAACTCGGATGAGAGGGCTCCAGGACCCAGGAAGGCCTCAGCAAGGTCTTCAGCTGCACTGGTATGGTGGGGTCAAGTCCGGGGTTGTAACATTAGTCCTTCTACTTCACACATACCTTTTAGAACTTTCTTGCACACCAATCTTCTCCTTTTTCTTACCCAAGAATCTTAGGTTTTGTCCACTCACTGTGACAGACTGTCCCCAGCAAGCACTTTCCACTGAAAAGCAACAGTCTGACTGGAATTCTCCACCTTTATGGGAACTGACCAGAAGATAAGAGACCACACTCTCTATTGTTTGGATGATGGGATGACATGAGAACCCTCAAATCCCAAGGGTTATAACCCAGTCAGAATGTGTAAACCAAGACGGAGCTTTCAAACACATCTCTGTCTAAACAGAACAAACAACAACAAAAAAAAACCCCATGCAATCATGAACCAGACCAATAACTTTCTATCAGAATGTGTTGGCAAAAGCATTCTAAAAACAAGGTAAAATGGAGTATGAATTTTCATTTTTTTTCCCTTCACATGACTTCCCTAGGATAAAACAAAATTGTTTTAGGAGAGTGTTCTACAATTCTGCCTAGCCAGACAGAAAGGAGCTAGAGCATGCGCAAACCACTTCCTGCCTCCCTCTGTCCACACCGACCATCACCTGAGGAAATAGAGGAGTCAGCAGGCAGGTGGTTCCAACAGAAGAGCACTGACTGGGGGTTGAGTGGGACAGGAAATCAACATTCAGCTCAAAATATATAATCTGCAACTTGGCCACTTATAATTTAGGAATTTTCATTTGGAAAACAATACGTCAGACTCATTGGAGAGCAGGTGAGATTAAATTGGTCTGGGTTGGGTTCACAGCAGGGCTGGCGACTGTTTGTTCCCTGAGGAGATACTCTTCTCCTGCATGGCACTCCTTTACCTGTTCTTCACCAACTGTGTGTCTGTGAAGTCCTGATCCTTCATCTGCTCTGAGGACTTTACCTTCCAGAAGGGAGGGCAGGCAGCCAAATCACAGGCTACCGCTTGGGCCTAGAGGAAGGCAG
>PVIH01006672.1:13316-108626 GCA_004025045.1 Sigmodon hispidus
CTACAGAAAAAAAAAAGTCAGGAAACTCAGTACAATAGAAATCCAAACCCGTCAGCTCCATTATACAAAGGAACTGCTAGATACTCCATCATTTCTGATTTGGCCAGGATGTCTCCTTCTGTGCTTTTGGTGATGGCTTTTTGTTTGTAACTGGGGTCATGTAATCCCATTGAAAGGCAAGGGATGATAAGAGGATTAATCAAATTTAAAGGAGGGATGTCTGTGTATACTCAGGTGAGAGAAGGATAGCATATCATTTCTCTAGTGTATTTTTTAAAAGATGGGCAGGAATAAGCAAATCTTACAGGCTGCATCTGTAAGACTAAACAACTGTTTATCCAGGTATTTTGCAGGTTGGCTACTTCTCTCATTATTTTCAGACTCTGCTGAGTGGCACAGCTGTGCTCTGTGTATCTTCTCTGAAGTGAAACTAACTTAGAAAACCTTCACATGCTGATGAAGCTACTGAATCCTCCCTGTGCCAGGAGCCTCCAGTAGACAGAAAGAGGTTGTGCTGAATTAGTCTCAGTGGGAGTCACTTCAGCAGGTTGTTCTGAGGCAGTCTTGATGCCCTTTTCAATCTAGTTGCAAATAGGAAAAGTTGGACTTTTGCAAAATCAGCAGGAGAGAGTCCCACCTAAGGGTGAGGCAAATTGAAATTAAGATTGTGAAATAGATGCCTTGAGCATCAATCAGAAATGTTTTTAAAGAGAAAGAGAACAAGGACAACTTCAGGCAGAAGGATGCTTTAGAAGTGTCAGTCTCCTTTGGCAAGACCTGTTCCATGTTCTCAAAACCAGGTCATGAGAATTGTCAATAATGTCTAATGGAGAATGAGATTTAGGATATATAGTGCACCCATAAAAAGGAAGGCTACTTATAGATTTAATAAGGACCAATAACTTGAATTGTTTTTTAATAGAATAAAGTCTCATTTTTTTAATCCATGTAAACCCTTGTTCAAACTCCCTTACCCATTCTGACCTCTCTCAGTCTTTCTTCTCTTTAACCCCCTGTCCCCTGCCCAGAAAGGATAAAAGGCCCCAAGGTGGACTAGTTCAGCATCCCGTACAGGCAAGTCCAATTTCCTCATCCTAATATTAAGATTGGGTTAGATGTTCCTCTGGAGGAAATGGGCTCCAAGGTGCTTTAGATCCCAGGCTGTTCAGTGGTTGTGGTTTGCAGCTTGGGTGTTCTTTGCTTTGTGTTTAAAGTCCGCTAATGAGTGAATACATCCCTCTTCTTATTTTTCTGAGTTTGTGATACCTTCTCAGGAAAATATTCTCCAAATCCATCCATTTGCCTGTGAATTTTAGGATTTTTTTTTCTTACTACTGAATAGTACTCCATTGTGTAGATGTACCACATTTTGTTTATCAATTCTTCAGTTGAGGGGCATCTAGGTTGTTTCTAGGTTCTTGCTATTGTGAATAATGTCACTATGAACATAGTTAAGCTAATGCTTTTGGGTGCAAATGTGCATCTTTAGGATATATACACAATAGTGGTATTGCTGGATCCTTGGGGAGACTGATTCCCAGTTTTCTGAGAAACTGCCATATTGCATTCCAGAGTGAGTGAACAAGCTTACACTCCCACCAACAATGGAGGAGTGTTCCCCTTGCTTCTCATCCTCTCCAGTATAGGCTGTCATCTGTGTTTGTGATCTTGGCCATTCTGTAAGTTGGTACCCTTTCACCTGCCTCAAGTTGTTTTGATTTGCATTTCTCTGATAGCGAAAGTTGTTGAGCACTTTTTCAAGTGCCTTTCAGCCATTTTTAATTATTCTGCTGAGAATTTCCTTCTTGGTTCTAAACCCCATTTTTTAATTGTGTTATTGAGGGTTTGGGGCCCTAGTTTTTTGAGTTCTCTATATATTTTAGAGATGAGGCCTCTGTCACTTGTAGGGTTGGTGAAAATCTTTTCCCATCCTGTAGGCTGTTGATTTTGTCTTATTGACGGTGTCCTTGGCCTTACAGAAGCTTCTCAGTTTCAGGAGGTCCCATTTATTGATTATTGTTCTTAGTGTCTGTGCTAAAGGTGTTATATTTAGGAAGTAGTCACCTGTGCCAATGCATTGGAGGGTATTTCCCACTTCCTTTTCTATTTATGTTGAGGTCTTTGATCCACTTGGATTTGGTTTTTGTACAGGGTGATAGGTTTGGATTTATTTTCATTTTTCTACACACTACCATCCTTTTATGACAACACTATTTGTTGAAGATATTATCTTTTTTTCCATTGAATATTTTGGGCTTCTTTGTCAAAGATCAAGTGTTTATAGGCATGTGGGTTAATGTTGGGATCTTCAGTTTGATTCCATTGATCCACAAATCTATTTTTATGCCAGTACCAGGATCTGGGTTTTATAAATGACATTTCATTAGTGAGCTCAACTGTCTATTTTAATAATAGATTCTTTTTACTACATCCTTGTGAAGGTAGACAAAGTCAAATATTAGTATGCTACATAGCCAGAAAGGGAATTCTTTTCTAGAATAATTTAATAATTTTTCCATGTTTGCACAGTGAATCAAAAGCTAACCAGACCCAGTTTGTCAGGACATAGTTGAGGCATAGAACTCGGGACACAGCCTATGTAGGCAGCAAAGTTCTTGTCACATAAACATAAGGACCAAAGTTTGGTTCCCAACATTACATTGAATTAATTAAAAATAAAAATAAGATACTCTAGTACCAGGTCAAAGAGGCAGAGATAGTAGGGCCTTGCAGAATGCTAAACCCAGCTAAACCAGTGAGCTCAAGGTTCAGGAGGAGTCCCTGTTCCAGAAATACATTATACAATACACAAAATAGGGTGGAGAAGTCATAACTGGGGATATCTGATGTCATCCCCCAACTTATACACACACACACACACACACACACACACACACACACACACACACAAGCATCAGAATATCTCCTCACTAGAAAATTTTATGTAATGGAAAAAAAGAGACTCTTCCTTTGTAAGGCACTGAAATAAAAAGGTTGGGAGGTGAACAAAACTGCCTCGAGCAACTATTAATTACTGCAGTATGCAGGACATCATATGGCATCTTGGTGAATACACTCACTCCTCTAGAACAAATAACTTGAATCTTATCAATAGGAGACATCAGATGAACTGAAATAAGATTGAGTTTGCAGAATAATGCACCTTCATTCTTCAAAAATGCCAGGATCAGGATGAACCACAGAAAGACTGAAAAACTGTGATCAATTGAGCAAAAATAGTTTCATGGAATGGGATACCATGAGCAATCCTATAAAAATATTACTGGAAGGGCAAGAAAAAACAGGTCCATGAGTACAGTCACTTTTCACAAAGGCTTAGAAAACATTAGCTTGATGTTCAGAATCCACATAAAAGTGAGAGGAGAGAGCCTGCACAAGAGTGCTGGGCCACACATGCATACAGAGAGATGTCCTCTCACCACCAACAAGACTGCTGCGCCACAAACACATAAACAATAATAATAAATATTTTTAAGTAAATATTACTCCTAAAATCTAATTTGAATCTACACTGAATAATACATTTAATAAGTATTAAATTATCTAAAGGTTACTTGTCATTCCATGGTTATACTAGAGGTTATTTCTTTAATAATTCAGTGAATTATTTAGCAATGAAATCTTATAATTATATGTTTACCTTTCTTTTAAATGCTTCTTGTAAAAAGATAATGGCTACTCAGACAAATGGAGCAATGTGTGAATAACTGATGATTAGAGTCAGTTGTCAGCCATATCAAGGTCAGGAAATCCTTGTAAGTCTAACATAGTCAACCAGTCCTCTAATTCCTTGTGTCCAAAGATGCATGTTGCTCTATGTTGGGGATAAACTAAGCAACTTGAGAAAGAATTTACTCCTGGGAAAATTGAAGTATTTGCCTGTGTTCCTCAGGAGATCTAGAGCACTGTCTTCTTCATTTGAACCAATTTAAAATATGGATCAGAAACCAGAGCTCCTTTCTTGAAGTCAATACCTTTATTTATCAAATTCCTCAAGAAATCTAAGAAACTGAATAGACAGATTTCAGGATACCTGGATGGCTGCTCTTATCCTGTTCTGGGGTTTCTTTGTAATGTACCAGGGAGCTTCCTTTAGTTTCTCCTGTCATTATGAAGGTCTTCAGTTCTAAAGTTCATAAGAACTATTTGAGCCAGCTTGCTACCATATCTTCCATATATTGTGACCAGCTAAGGGAACAGAGTAAATACACATATGTATTTCCAATATCTGTACCATATTCTTCATACAATTTTATACAATTTAGAGTATTTCTGATCAATTGAATACATTTTATTTAGTTTTTTGAAATTTACCTACATGTAGTCTATATTTACCATCTTTTCCACTCCCTTTTCTGTCCTCTCTCACTCTTTCTATACCCCCTCTTTTAAATCATTATACCTCTTTTGTAATTGTTACTTTTTTCTACACATATATGTATGTATGTATGTATGAATGTATATAAAACAAGCAGAGTCCATTTAGTGTTGCATATGTGTGTATGTCTTTAGGGCTGACACTTAGGATTGGATGATCAGTGAGGTTTTTTCCCCTAACAACCATTAGTTCCTTGTAACTTTTCATCTAGTTCTTTCATGATTTTTCAGACTTAAGATATAAGTATTTTTAGGAATGTGAAATTAGATATTTTCATCTTAGAGATGATTAATGTGATGGAAAGAAAGGTCAAGTAACTTTCTCAAGGTCATTAGGCTAGTAGCAATATCAGAAGTTTTAGCAAGTCTTTCATGTCTAAATTGTATTCCTCAGTTGTTGGACTATATTGTTTCTCACAATGATGCTCCTCTGGCATGATCTCCCTTATTCCCAGCAGCAGCAGCAGCAGCAGCAACAATAGCAGGAGCAGGAACAGCAGGTCATTTGAGTTGCCTCCAAAAGCTAAAAACAGATTCATAATATGACCCTGTTCTTGCTATACACTTAAAGGACTTTAATTTCTGAATAACTTTTTTATAAAAAAAAAAAAGTGAGCTGGAAATGGCTTAGTAATTAGGAACATTGACTAGTCTTCCAGGTACCTGGGTTTGGGTCACAGCACCCATGTTCACCAATGCACTGTTCATAATGTAATGTAACATTAATATTCACTAGAGGTTGTTTTAAGCATAACATTCAGCCTTTCATGTACCTTATGTCATTATCAAGATTCAAGAGATATCATCAATATTCTAATAACTGTTCAAGACAATTTACAACGTGAAAAGACCACAGAAAGTTTACAGAGTAGATTTGGAAACACAAACTTTTGTAAATATTAAGACTGAGACTGAGTCTTTGCAATAGTTTTTCCTATACTCTTAAATCAGCACCAATACTAGTAAGAACGAACATCAGTAAGATTGGAGCATCTAACTTTGACTTGCAAGTCAATGATGCTTGATGCCCACTATTTAGTCAATGAATGAAAGCAATTCTCAGAACTTTGATTGCTGTCTTCAGTGAAGATGACTCATATAAAGCTCTTCCTTATTATATCAACCTTTGAAGGTGTTTTCTCTGTCTTATAATCCTCCTTAATTATTACTTCACAGGTTTTAATTCTTCATGATAATATGGTCTGGATAGTGTGCTCGTAAACTGGTTGTCTTGCAAATAAATTTGTCACACAGATGTAATTTACATAGAATTGAGTCTACGTTAAAGAAATATTTCTGATTGGTATTGTTCTAGATTATGGATCATAAGAAACTCTTAATTCCTCAGTTCTTCCTTGAAATTATGAGCACACTATCATCCCACTGGGCAGAAAGAGTTAAATTCCTTCTGAGAAAGAGCACTGAGCTTTTTAAAGATTTTATTAATCTTGACTCACCAATGAGTCAGGTAATCAATCTTATGTGATGCCTGTTTCAGATTCCCCCCCTCTCTGTCTCGCTCTCACTCTCTTCCCTCTATTTTCCTCACTCTCTCCTTAACTTTTTTTCTACTTTTTTCTTCTTCTACTTCTTCTACTTACTTTCTACTTTTATCCTTCTGGTGGTGAAAAATCACAGATGTACTTGTCAAAACCCCTGCTTTTATAGCTGAGATTGAGAAAGACCTTGGTGTAGCAATCAGTCCCAATGAGGTAGTGTCTTGGAGGGGATAACAGAAAACAGAAATAACTGGAAACTTAAATATTTAGGGTAGTGGTATTATTCCAGCAGTGTAGAATCAGTATTTTAAATATAGTTACTCTGCCATGAAGTAAATATTACAATATATGTGTGCAAGATGCTAGAGCTCCTGTTACAAGCAAGTTCAAGGCCTTTATGGGTATGGTCTTTATGGGCAAAAATATGAGCATCAGTTTAAGGGGAAAAAGTAAAAAAAAAAAAGTTACAATCTGGTTTTAACTAATGGTTAAAAGAGAGAGATTATAAGATATGACAGAATTATATCAAAGATCAGAATGACAGCAATACCTCAGGATCCTACTCAGAGGGAAAATCCAGTGAGTGAAAAATTTGAAATATTAGTAGGGATCCACCATGAATAATGGTGTGAAAGCAGAGGATGGTTTACAGTTGTCATTCACATTACATTGAATATTTATTTTTTAGTAATATTTATAAAACTGTATCCTTTAAACACAGATTAAAAAAATGTCCCTGTTTCTGCAGGCCATTTTCCACTTTTCAGCCTACCAAACTTGTGAAAGTGGATTTCTCAGAACAATCAAGATTGAGCACCCTCAGAAAGAAAAAGTATATTGTAAATACTGTTAATCACTGAGTGTACATTCACTGAAAATCCTGACATGATAATAGCAGGTTATACATCACATGCATTATTGCTTAATGGTTGTATAATCAATCTTATCTATAAATCTACAAAAATAATGAAGGGTTTATCAAGTCAAATCTACCCAGCCTCTCCCCACTAATTATCTGTTTCTTACAACATGGATGAGAGGTAGGTAGTTTGACCTAGGATATCAACTGCAACTGGGTGGCAAGTGTTTTAACTCTCAAGAGATACATCATCCAAATGAAATAGAAATGACAGAGAAAAAAATATGACCACATTTGGTGTAATGTACAGATTCTGTTTACACATTTATGTTAATGAATTCACTTTTTCAGTTCCTGCCTTGCATTTTATAATCCTGCCAATCATCTGAAAATGGCAAAGAATCAACTAACTAAACCATACAATTATATAGTATTTTAGAAAATGTTTAAGTTCTAGGAAAAAAAAATCAAGTAGAAGAGTGGTCGTAACATGGAGTAACAGACAGACAATGTATGCTGTAGTCACAGGAAGGAATCTTACTGAGACTTAAAGAGGTTCAGTCCTTTCATCCCTGGTAAGGTAAGTCTATGATAAACATGTTCTGAACACAGGAAAGAATCAGGTAAAGACAAAGACTTTGAAATTGATGAATTAGACTGGATCAATGAGTATGCCCTTGTCACTGGAACAGAAAAGAAGAGAAATATAACTTACATAATAAAGTCAACTAACAAAATATCAGAAAGTCATAACACACAGATCATATGGACAATGAATAGCCTTCCCATTTTTTTCTGAATGATGCAGTTTTCCTATGTGAGGTTTGAACTTGATGACCATATTTGTCTGGCTGCTGTTTGGTAATGGTAAAAAGTAGGACAATGAAGAATTTGGTCAACCAATTAACAGATAGTTGTAGTTAACAACTCAAACATGGTACTGCTATAGCCTGAATAACTACAATGGACAAAGCAAGAAATATTTAGACTCTGGATTCACTATGAAGGTTGCTTTATTGTGGCTGTGTAAACATACAAGCACTTCAGCACTCATGTTGCCAGAAAGGCTTTAGAAGCTCAAGGACAATTCTTCTACAAAAGTCAGAAACATGACAGAACCATCAGAAGCAAAGCAAACATAAATGGCAAGATATGATCTGAAGGAGAATGTGGAGCATTGATAGCATCTACAACAAACATAATGCTAATTTGATAGTTCTCTCTAAGAGTAGAGAATACATGAAGAAAGCCTAGACTAGAGGTGCTTACTATGGAACATTCAAACAAAAATATGTTGAAAAAAAAAAAAAACCCAAGAGAATGAATGAACTCATCAAAGGAGTGATACAATATGAAAAGTAGAAAGATAGAGAATAGCCCCAGAATTGAACAGTCATCAAAAAAGGTGAAACACAGGGGCTGGTGAGATGGCTCAGTTGGAAAAAATGTTTGCTGTGCATCTTAGTTAAAGTTTTATTGCTGTGAAGAGATATCATGACCATGGCAACTCGTATAAATCGAACATTTAATTAGGGTGGCTCTATTATGGTTTTTGAGAATCAATCCATTACCATCATGACACGGTGTCAGCAGACATAGTACTGGAAAGGTAACTAAGACTACTACATTTTGCAGACAACAGGAAATAGACCATGACCTTGAGTGAATCAAGAGACCTCAAAGCCCACCTTCACAGTGACACACTCCAGTAAGGACATAGCTACTCCAACAAAGCCAAACCTCCTAATAGTGCCACTCCCAGTGAGATTATGGGGACAATTACATGCAAACTTGCAGGCATATTACCAAAAATGTGGCGCTTACCAATGATCAAACCAGTGGTAGTAATCCTACAACTGCAAGTTAGCTTTCTCTACTCTTCCTAGCTATCTTTTTTTTTTAAACTTTATTTATTTATTATTTATTTATTTGCCTTGGTGTTTGCCTGGAACTGGAACTACAGACAGTTGTTAGCTGCCATGTGGGTGCTGGGAATTGAACCCGGGTCCTCTGGAAGAACAGCCGGTGCTCTTAACCGCTGAGCCATCTCTCCAGCCCCCTTAGCTATCTTAATATGATTTTTTCCTTTCCTGTCTCTCTCCCTCTTCCTCTTCTCCTTCTTCTTCCCCTCTATTTCCCCTTTTCCCCTCTTCAACATTTTCTAGGGTGCTCTGTAGCTTGGTATCAAGTAAAAGAATCTCCTAACAACATCTTCAGTGTTATCAATTAACTTTAAGGAATACGACTCAGAGGTATTATCTATACAAAGAAGAGGGAAGTGACTGATTGAGATTATTATCTGATTCAAAAAAAAATCCAGGACTATAAGTGATGTAGTCCAAATGAACCTGCAAATCAGCTTGAAAAATCAGGTTGAAGTCTTTCAAACTTGACATGCCTTTAACATATTTACTTTATAAATTAATCCTATACTTCCTCTGTTATTCCCAAGTTTATATTTTTTTCTAAAAATCATGGATACTTTCAGTTTAATGTAGATAGAGAACTGCATAATTTTCCAACATTGTGGTTTCTGAGTAATTCTGGAAAAGACACACACACAAAAAAATAGATAATATGAACCATTAGTTTACATTATCCTAAATATTTGATGTCATTCAAGATTATACTGGAGAGTGAATTGGTGAACCTAGTGACATATTACTGTCAAAAATATGATAGGACTGATGGTGTTATTAACTATGTTTGAAATAATCTTTTAGATTGGTTTAGCAAACTATCAAATGAGACCAAAGGCTTAGAAAAGTCCCTTAGGCCACTCAAGAAAATGTCCCATCTGCTTACTGATGCCTGAAATTGAACAGGAAAAAGAAAGTCATTTCTTAGCCCAAAGCATTTGATTCCTGTTAACATGCAAATCTCTTGAGTGTGGCAAGGCTCTTAAGTTGCTATAACCTAGGGAAAAAAGTTCCCAAAACTTTATTTAAAGTATATGTATATATATATATATGAATATATGTACATATATATCATACATACACCTATATAGTGAATTACATTTTTCTTTACTATAATTTTTAGTACGTCCTGATCACAGATTTTTCTTGCTCTATTTCTTCCATTGCCCCCAACTTCTCCCAGTCCCCCCCCCATCTGCCCTTTCCACCAGATCCAATCTTCTTCTGTTTCTCTCAGGAGATTCTGTTGAAAGTATAACATTATTACCAAATGGATAGAGATATAAGAAGTAAAAAAGGGAATAAAGAGTATGAGAAGAACACAACATATCACAGTTGGAGTGTACAAAGAGTTTTATGGATCTGAGAGTTATCATCATGCAAAATTTACTTCTCTTACTAATTTATGAGCCAGGTAATCTAGGACTGTTTTGTAAGTACATCTCTATAAATGTGTGGATATAGGGAACATTCTGTTAATCTCTTTAACAAGTTGTGATATATTTTCACAAATCTCTAATGTGATGTATGAAAATTACCCAACCAAGAAACTGAGGCAAAGTTAGTGAATAAGTTCACAGATTTAGTGTGGTACAGAAAACAGTATTATCTCCTAATTTTATAGATAGTGCACACTTTACCATTAAAAATATTAAGGGCATGAGGTGTTTTAAAATGCAGAATATATATTTAATATTTGTGAAACTCAGGAAGAAGTTAAAAGAAATCAAGACTCCTCACTGAGATAAAGCAGAATGGTGATTAAATGTTCAATTTTCATTGATCATTCAGGAAATTGGGGTCCAAAGAGGTCAGGTAGTCAAGTGTTATACAGCTAATCAATACAGAGGTTGGAATTAGCACTATAAAATGCTGTTTGATCAGCTCAACATCCTGAATTCTTCAGGTGCAAAATATGCACAGAGTGATGGACTAGTCAACATGTGAAGAATCCAGGAAGAAGTTCTTCCAATGATAGGAAACTTTAGGCAGAGTTGATCTAGAAACTTGTCTCATGAAGCCATGGGTTGTAATGATGAGAAATATTCTCTAATACCATGAAATTCCACTATTTCTTTTTTAAATAGAGTAGTTGAATGTGAACAACTAGCAAAACAAAAATTAAGAGTAAGGAAAAGCACTCAACTGCTAACTTTTGTATTTTTGCAAGTATGGATTCCTTGGCAACTTGGTATCTCAAGGCAAACAGAAATTCAAAGCCATTTCTACTGTGGCTACAGCTTCTTTGTAGGTATTTAAGCTGATTGCCTTTTTCCTAAAAAAACAACAGCAATAACAAAACTAACCCAAATACATTCCTTGATTAGTTATCAGAGGACAGGCACTATAGCCTCTGCCTCGTTGCTAGTGTTGAGCAGAATGCATACATAACAGTAAACATCTATATATGCATTCAGTGAAGGGATGACGAAATGACTCCATGTTCAAGAGAAATTCAACCCTGACCATTCCTGAAGAAAGAAAATATGTGTAGTTGAAAATAAACAAAGAATAAGATAGGAAGAAAAAGCAAAATAAAGATATTGGACATAGACAACAATTGTGAAAACAACTGGCAAAATATTCTACAAATTTCACCTGCAACAGTGTATACTGAAAGAAGTTGCTCACTTACATATTTCACCATAGATGGATGTTTTCTAGCAAATGGCAGAGGTCAAAGGTGCCATTTATGTGGTGTCAGAGTGAAAGATGTGTCATAGGAGAAGCCTCAGAATAGATCGACTATCAATTCAGAAACTAAAACAATATGGATTAGAAATTTGCCTTTTCTCTTTAGTAACTGCAGAATCTTAAGTTACTTCAAATTTTAATCTCCCAGTAACAAGTTGTGGTATTTTAAATGTAAGTGCAGTCCTTTAGTCTAAGATTGCTGTGAGGATGCAAGGCCGCATCACAGAGCACACAGAAAATACTTCCATGGAGCTAAACCTGAAACATTTCCCTCCTGTTTTCATTTTCTTCCTAAGGAATAACACACATAATTATTTGTGGTGGAATATTTTTTTAAGATGTGTTACATTTGTTTATGCTGTGGAACATCTGTTTAATGATGCAAAGATGTGTTGCATTCTTTTATGTTGCATTTATTTGTGAAGCTATGTTAATTTGCCTGCCTAAAACACTTGATGGTCTAATAAGGAACTGAATACCCAATAGCAAGACAGGATAAAAGATAGGCAGGACTGGAAGGCAGCAGGTAGAGAGAAAATAGAAAGAACAAATATCAAGGAACAAAAAAAGAAAGGACCAGCCACCCAGCTGTATAACCAGAAATGAAGTAAGTAAGAAAGAAAAGTTAGACAGTAATAGAGAAAGGTAAAACCCTAGAGGCAAAAGATAGATGAAATAATTTAAGAAATGCTGGCTAGAAATAAGCCAAGCAAAAGCCAGGAATCTGTAGAGGAATATTTTGATGTCCTAAATGTTGTTTGTAATTGGTTCATTTTAATATTCACCAGTGTTTGTTTGATAAATGCATCATGTGACAGTTGCTGTTACAGGATCACACAAAACAATCTCTCCACTCTAAAATATGCCTGTGCATCAATCATTTAACAAAAATTATCCACAGTTGGCAATTGTGGATATGTTTGCCATAGGTACGATATTATATTTTCCTGAGTTCTTCACAAGTAGGAACACACACAAGCTCTTTTTACAAACTGACTTTTCTTACTTATCAGTACACTTCCAGAATCCATCCATGACTTCATATGCTTTCATTGGACATTTGTTTTATTCAAATATAACTTTTTATTATTTGCATGTACTTTGGTTAACTTACCCATTCATATATCAAAGGATTCCCTTGTTGTTTCCAGTTTGTGGTAATTATTAATGGAGCTCCTACAGATACATGCATTCAAATCAGCATAGTAAACAGTAAAAAAATTTGTTGAATTTTATATTAATATTTATTACTTCCATTAAAAATTTCCAAAATCATTTTTCAAAATAGCTATGTTCTTTTATGATACCGCCAGCAGCCAACACAGCCTCTGTTGTCCTAGCCAAAATCTGGCATCATCTCTTTTAGAGAAGGGAGCCAGAATAAGTGTCTCGTGGAATCTGTTTGTTGTGATGATATGCACTGTCTCCTGTAAATGGCACTAAGCATCTCCTCACATGCTTTTTTGACATCTCTATATCTTTGGTAAATTTTACAATAAATGAGTGATTGTCTTATAGTATTTCACAAGTTCTTTGAATACCAATGTGTCTGATGTTGCTTTAATAAAGACTTTTTTAAGAGTGTGTGATTTAAGTTACACAGGATTTCTTCTATATTTCTTTGGAAACTCTGATACTCATTTGATTTTAAATTCATGGAATAGAAGATTCATATCTAAGTTCTTCTTATATGTAAATATCTAATTGTTCTGGAAATATATATTGAACATATACTCTTTCCAGTGAGTTATCTATTTTTTATCAAATATTATGAGCTAAATTTTTGGAAGACTGTGGGCATTGTTATCCACACCTGTTCTTCAAATAAGATGTCATTGTATTGAGTAATACCTGTAATAAGTCTTCAAATGTAACCAAAGTAAGGTCTCTACTTTTTTATTGAGATTGTAATCACTATGCTTAATCTTTGACTTTCATCATTAATTTAAAGCCATTTAATGTGGATGAAAATCTACCTTGCTGATATTTTTGTGAGTTTATTAAATATATAGTTCAACATGTAAGGTTTAGAAAACAATATTGAATAAACTGACTGAAAAATACCAAGTATCTTTCAATTTATTTAGATCTTTATAAAACTAAAAGCAGTTTTGGTGGATGTAGTTTAGTTGGCAGAGCACTTGCCTAGGATACATGACACTCTCAGTTGGAAGTTGGATAAAGCAAAAATGATGTCTCTCACCTGCAAATCTTGTACTCACATGGGAAGTAGAGGCAGAAAGATCAGGAGTTCAAGGTTATTTTCAGGTACCTGATAATTTAGAAGCCAACAGGAGCTATATAAGATCTTTTAAAAGGATTATATCAATATTTTATAGTTTTATTTGTATATTTTATATAACTTATTGTTAGATTTACACCAAATTATTCCAATTTTGGTTCATTTTAATATATTTTTAGTTAAATTCTATTTTTCTTGTTAATATAAGGGAAGTCAATTGACTGAGTCACTTTGCAACACTTAATATTTCCAGTAATATTCTGCAAGTGATTTGGATATTTTCCTTAATGATAATGATGACATCCACATTTAATAGTAATTTCATTCTTCATTTCCATTTTACTTAAGTTTTCATTTATTCTTATACTATAAATGAATCATTTCCCTCATCCTTTTCCTCCCTCTGAACCATCCTATATAACCCATTTTTCTCTTTCAAATCTATACCTAGAATATCATTGTTATTACATGTATACACACACACACATATATATGTATATATATATACATACATACATACATACACATGCAGAGCACTTGCCTAGGATGCATAACTCTCTGGGTTGAAAGTTGGATAAACCAAACATGATGTGTCTCATCTGCAAATCTTGTACTCACATGGGAAGTAGAGGAATATATATAATATATTATATATATTCCTCAATATGACCTGCTAAATGTATGAAGGTATTTAGGACTGACAATTCGTTATTAATTTTTGTGTGCCCTTTCCTGGGGAAGATTATTTCTCCTGCTTTCAGCATAGCTTGGTTTTCTGTAGTACTTAGTGCAGGGTTGAGGACTTAGGCATTTCCCTACTTCCACTTGGCATGTTTGTTAGTGTCACTCTTGTTCCACTCCCATTTATGCACTTTTCTTGTGACTTTATGGGCTAGCTTCTGACATTACTAGTAGATACAGTCTCAAAGCAAATTCCCTGATCTCTGACATTTACAATCTTTCTTCTGTTCTGCAATTTTCACTGAAGCATTGGTGAAGAAGTGTGTATTTTAATTTTTTTCTTGGTCTATTACATTAGCATGTACTTCTGCTGTAAAGTTGTTTGGAAATGGTGACAGAGCACCATGTCATTTTTTTTCTTTTGTCAACAACTGAAGAAGCTGTATCACTATCAAACATGAAGTTATCTGTAAAGTTATAATAAGCATCATATTTAAGCTGAGAAAAATTCATTCTATTTATGTTTGCTTATTTTTTTGTTGTTTTTTGAAAAATAGATATTAAACATTATATAAAAAAGCAAAACATTCAGAATAGATAACAAAAGAAACCATACAGTAATAAAACTTCTCTTTCCTATAAAATACATGAAACAAAAAATTAAATCTAAAGCTCCTCAAGCCAGGTTAGGCTCAGTTACAGATGAGGAAAGCACAGTAGGTCACAACTAATGCCCACAGATGCACTATGGCCACCTCAAATTTCTGCTACACAACCCTTCCACACACAAACCGGAAGTTTTGTTTTGTTTTGTGTATGTGTGTGTATATTTTTAATCACTTTATTTACCCATCATCTTTCAATTAAAAAAATAGAATGTTTTTGCTTAAAATCCACTAATGAGTGAGTACATCCCCTGGTTATTCTTCTAGGATTGTGATATCTCACTCGGGAGAATATTCTCCAATTCATCCATTTGCTGGCAAATTTTAATATATCATTTTTTCTTACTGCTGAGTAGTACTCCATTGTGTAGAGCTACCACGTTTTGATAAACAATTCTTCAGTTGAGGGGCATCTAGGTTGTTTCCAGGTTCTTGCTATTATGAATAATGCTGCTATGCACATAGTTGAGCTAATGTTTTGGGGCTGTGAATGTGTGTCTTTAGGGTATATACCCAATGGTGGTATTGCTGAATTCTTGAGGAGCGTGATTCCCAGTTTTCTGAGAAACCTTCATACTGCATTCCAGAATGGCTGAACAAGTTTACATTCCCACCAACAATGGAGAAGTGTCCCCCTTGCTCTGCATCCTCTCCAGCACAGGCTATCATCTGTGTTTTTAATCTTAGCTATTCTGACAGGTCTAACGTGGTATCTCAAATTTATTTTGATTTGCATTTCTCTGATGGCTAAAGATGTTGATCATTTTTTCAAATGTCTTTCAGCCATTTGTAATTCTTCTGCTGAGAATTCTCTTTTTAGTTCTGAACCTCATTTTTTGGGTGGGTTATTCAGGGTTTGGGGCTCTAGTTTCTTGTTTTCTCTATATATTTTAGAAATCAGTCCTCTGTCACTTATGGTAGGCTTGGTGAAAATCTTTTTCCATTTTGTAGGCTGTCATTTTGTTTTAATGACTGTGTCTTTTGCCTTAAAGAAACATCAGTTTCAGGAGTTCTCATTGATTGTTTTCTTAATGTATCATAACAAAACTATTAGAGTTTTAATATTCTCAAATGTTTTTTGAGCTGCAATTGATACATTTTTTTTCTTCTTTAACCTCTTCATATAGTGCAGATGACATCATCTAGGTGCTTGAAATATTTATGATACTTGTTGTGCTCTGAAATTCCTGTATCTATGGTTTATTTTTTACGAATAATTTTGAAAAACTCTTGGCTATTAATATGTAAAAATGTATTGGTGGACTTTTATGTCCCACTAGCCAGCTCCCATATAACTACACAGAGACTTATTATTAATTATAAATGCTCTGCCAATAGCTTAGGCTTTTTACTAACTAGCTCCTATAACTTATATTAACCCATATTTCTTTCTACCACATGACCAGACCTATTTTCAACATGGCATGTTCATCTTGCTTCTCCCTGCATCTCCTGGCTATTCTGCCTTTCTTCATCCCAGCACTCTCTTCCTGAATTCAAGTCCCACCCAACTTATTGCTGCCTAGCTCTTGACTATTCAGCTCTTTATTAATCAATGTGAAACACACATCTTCACAGTGAGCAAAAGATTACTTTAGAACAAAACATGTCTTAATTCCTGTTCTTTCTTTCTTCCCCTGCTCTTATTCTACTCATGTACATAATGAACATGTTAAAATTTTTCTACCCTTCTTGATCATTTTACATTCTTCTACTTTTTTCCTCTTTTCATTATAGTACAGAAATTGTCAACTATGCTATCTTTCAGTTCACTGGCTGTTCAGTTGGTGAGTGTTCAAAAACATTATTTACTTCTGCCATCTTAATTTTTTAAAATTTTTTTCTTCTCTCTTTTTTTTTTTTTTTACCTGGAGTATGTGTTTTTAGAACACATGCTGACTACTCCCCTTTTTCACTGTGACTACATACCTAATAAGAGGAATCATAAAGGAAGAAGAATTTATTTTTTGGCTCACATTTCTGTAATGGGGAAGAATAGGCAATAACCATTCTATGTAGGGTATTGGGAGCTTATAATACTGCTTGACTATACACTTGCAACAGATAATGAAGCACAGAGATCAAACAGAAAGCAGACTGGGCCTGAAACTCTCTACCCCTGTCCCTTTGGCCTAATATCTCCCAGCTAAGCACCTAAAATGCCCCCATACCTCTCAAAGCAATGATATGTACTATGACCAAATTTTGGAAAACAGGAGCTTGGAGGAGGCATTTTGTGTGAGAACCATAACAATATTCATTAATTTTATACTGTTGATTATAGTCCAGTGGACTCATAATTATTTCAATTTTACTAATGCCAACATTTTTAATACTCTTGCTTCATAAGGTGATTTGCTTCTCTGTATTGTTTCTTCATTGTTTTTACTTACAATTTACAAATTGTAGTTGAGATGCAAACATCTTGGTTGTACAATAGACACAAATTACCTTTTATTTGGAGGGTTTCAGAAATCTGATGGATAGTTTCATTGTAACTAATATTCACTGCAGATATTAGTATGAGCTACTCTTAAATGAGACTGTTCTTGCTTCTGTTTCCTGTCTTTGGACTTGTTTAAGTACTTATCTTCAGAGATGCTGTGCGATATACTCTCTCAGCTTCAAGACATCGCTATTATATTGGAAAGCCTAT
The DNA here is from genome assembly GCA_004025045.1 of Sigmodon hispidus. Classification (NCBI taxonomy): domain Eukaryota; kingdom Metazoa; phylum Chordata; class Mammalia; order Rodentia; family Cricetidae; genus Sigmodon; species Sigmodon hispidus. The sequence continues at coordinate 30,930 of PVIH01006672.1, forward strand.
CGAAACAGGCAGCTGATTCTAGAGTTTCCATTAACATGACTTAGATCCAGACCCTCATGAGCTTCATCATGGGTATAGTTGCTGTGCTTTCTTCTATTCCTTTCTGTCTAGTGATTCCTAAGCTATTTCCTTTAGAGTTGGTTCTTGCTGGCCACCTACCATTTAGTTCTCTTAATACAAACACAGAAGAATGGGAGCATCTAGCATGGATGAGATTCAGTTTTCACTGCTTTGGTAAGGTCTTCTTGCAAAATAAGCCTTTGTTTTGAGGAAATTCTAGAAATATTTAATAATGATTACTTCATTCTTTGACCTAATAGCTTTGTTGGATATTTCTTAGCTGCTCACACTAACATACTAAAAACTAATTCCACAAATATGTTGATATTCTCCTAAGTCTGTGGTGTCCCACTTTCATATTAATCTGACAATCAATCCAAACAGCTGTGTTGCAGTTCTAGCAGATGATCCAGTAAGAAGATCATAATTGTGTCTATTTATGTCAGCATTTCTTGTGCTTGAGATTAACTATCACACTTGGACACTTTATTTTTTTCAATGGGTCCAAGAAAAGCTAACTCATTTGTATGTATGATACATTTTTAATTCTTTGATAATTTAGTGCATGCATACAATGTATTTTGATCATATTCACTCCAGCTCTTCTCCCTAACTCATCCAGGTCCACTCCCACTGCACACTCAACTAATGACCAGCCCCTCTCTTCCACTAGTCTGGTTTGTTCTGGTTGAGTCTAGTTTGTCCATATATGCAGGGCATGAGGCTATCCACTGGAGTGTTATCAATCTTACAGGGACCACACTGTAATAGAAAATTGGTTCTTACTTCTCTGGCATCATCAACAGTCAATAGCCTCTCAGCTAGGAATTAATATTGTTTTGAATATTCTCCTCTTTTTTTATTCAAGAATAATAATGATAAGTCCAAGGTCTTTCCTTGTCAGACCTACAACTGTATTTCTCCTCCTGTATTGTTATGCTGCATCCATTATTTCAACATAGGAAGTTTTGAACTTATAATCTTAGCTCCTAATATTTGTAACTATAATCTTTCTCTTTCATTCTTAGTTTCTAAAAGTTTCATCCTGTCCAGTCTTCATATCACCTTTGAGCCTCTCAACAAAAATAATCTTTCCCACAACAATGCTATAGCTGTTTCTAAGTAAGTCATCAGTAATCTCAGTTTTATTAGAAATATTTACACTTGAATAATTATCTTCCTGATTATCTCTTTCACAAGCAATATATGGCTATTGATTCTTCAATATTTTCCCCTTTTTAACTTCTACAGTATTTCGTTCTGGTACTCTTATTTTTGCAACTATTCATGAGTCATTTATCCAAAAGATACTATTTAATTTCGCTTTACATTTGAAAGATTTAGAGGTTTAGAGTGTTGTTTATGCCATGATTTCCTATACTAGATCAACTAAGAAAACATTACCTATTGCATAAAATCTTTAGCTTGGCTCTCTCTTTATTCTAAAATTATACCTAATTACTTGTTGGACATGTCCATTGGCTTTTCTTAGAAACATGGGAAAATGTTTATTTCCAATGCTAAGATAATAGTGTAATCAATAAAATGCTTGACTGGGAAGCATGAGATCCTCAATTAAATTCTCAGAACTCAGATAAAGAAAGAGAGGGGAAGAGAGAGAGAGAGAGAGAAAGAGAGAGAGAGAGATAGAGAGAGAGAGAGAGAGAGATCCATCTAAGTATGTTAGTCTGTACCCATAATGCTAGTGTTGAAGAGGTGGGTACTGATAAATATTGAGAGTTTGATGACCAGTAGGCTAACCAACTTGATAAAGTTATAGGCCAATAAGAGACTATGTTTCAAAAAGAAAATAATATGAAATAAAATAGGTAGATCATGCATGAAGAACAATACCAGAGTTTAATTTCTGACTTCTGCATGCACACATATGCATATGGTTACATATTGTGATAAAAGCATGAACAGACATTGGTGGACAGGGACCAATTTAGAGACAAGATCACTCTATATTTCTCTGCTTGTCCTGGAACTCACAATGTAGAACAGGCTGACCTTGAATTTACAGAAATCTGCCTGCCTTTGCCTTCCAAGTGCTTGGATTAAAGTTAGGTGCCACTATGACCAGCTCTACAATATTCTTTTTTTTTTAAACCTTACATTTCTTGTCTTTTTGTTTTCTTTCTCTAATTTATTTTTCTGTTTTTATCCCCAGGAAAGAAACTCCTCTGAGAGTATTCTCTTTTACACATAAGAGTCAATGCATAAAACCTCACCAAATTCTATTTCTGGTTTTGAGCCTAGCCTTAACAGCTGAGCCACCTAAACCTGATTGTCTTTCTTTAAAATTTTTTTCAATTTTATTAAAAATGGATTCTTAAACAACCTAGAAGTCCCTCAACTGAAGAATGGATTGACAAACTGTGGTACATCTACACTATGGAATACTACTCAGCAGTAAGAAAAAAATGATATCCTAAAATTTGCAGGCAAATGGATGGACTTGGAGAATATCCTCCTGAGCAAGGTATCACAAACTCAGAAAGATAAGCAGGGGATGTACTCACTCATTAGTGGTCTCTAAACAAACAAACAAGAAAAAAGCCAAGCATGCCCAAGCGGCAAACCACAACCACTGAACAGCTTGGGATCAGAAACACCCTGGACTGACTCTTCGGATCCCACTCCACCTAGAGGGACACCTGACTCACTCTTGAGGGAGGGGGGACAAAACTGGATCTGCCAGGAGTGGAGACTAAACTAAGTAATATTGGGTCAGTGGGACCATGGGACTGTCTCCTGCCTGCCCAGGGAGGGGATGGGGAGTTGTGGAGAAGAAAAAATGACCTGATGTGGCAGGAGGGGGAAGGGACCTTGAATAAGGATATACAGGGATAGAAAGCGTGACTTCTTTGTTCATAATAATAATTTAAAAAAAGTATACAGAAAAAAATAAATAAAGATTTAAAAAAAGAAAAATGGATTCTTTTATTAGTTAATATAACCTGATTATAATTTCTCATCTCACTGCTCCTACCAGTTTCATCCAATATCACCTTCCATCTACCCAAGAATCCTATAATGTACAGCTAAAGGACCTGATGCAGACTCAACCTTTGCATGCTGTCTCAGTCTCTGTAAGTTACTAATTCTTGAGCCTGTTGATTAGAGTGCCTTATTTTCTCAGTGTCCTCCATCCCTAGAGGAATGTTCTTTATACCTCCTTTTCCTCAGGTTTCACTGAGCTATTTTACCATTTTTAGGATTTTTTGTGTTTTTTTTAAATTTTAATTTTTAGACCCATAGCAATTGGTTTTACTCTAGTTCTCTGGGATATCTAAGTCTCCAGTTGTTGGATACCCATGCAGTGTCATCTGTGGGTTCCATCTCATGTAACAGGCCTTAAATTAAGTAAGTTATTCTTTGGTTATTTCAACAAGTTTTGTGTTACCATTGCACTAGCATATCTTGCAAGCAGGACACTATTATAGATGAGAGGGTTTTTCATTTTGTTGATGTGTATACTTCTCTTTGTGAGTTTTACCTGTTTTGCCTTTAAAGATATCTACAGTTGGTTACCTGAAACTCACAAAGTCACTACCCTGTCCAGTAACTTCTTTGCACTGTTATTCTTTGAGATAACAAACCTTGGCTTTGTTTTTAGTGCTATATTTCTATGGGGTCTGCTAGAAACAACACTCTGTTAGTACTCAATAATTAATAAGTGAGTCATGAGTGAATCTGCTAAATGATACAACCTATTATCACACCATGTTGTTATTATCTATTTACAGTTATCATTATCTGTCTGGTTATATAAGGCTATAATATCTATAAACAGAGAAGTTAATCTATTTTTATAGGGTTAGGGTTAGGGTTAGGGTTATAGTGAAAGAATTCAATACCCCATTTTCACCCTTGGGTAAGTCAACCAGAAAGAGACTCAACAGAGAAATAAGGGGTCTAACAGATGTTATGATGCAAATGGAATTAAGAGATATTTATTGAAGCTTTCAACCAAACAAAAAGGAACATACATATTTCACAGCACCACATGAACTTTTCTCTAACATTGACCACATAATTGGTCATAAAGCAAATATTAATAGATACAAAAATATAGAAAGAGCTTCTTGTATCATATCAGACTACCATGGTCTAAAGTTAGAGTTCAACAACATCAAAAATCACAGAAGGCCTATAAACTTATGGAAACTAAACAACACTCAACTGAACCACCTCTGGGTCAATGATGAAATTGAGAAAGAAATCAAAGACATTCTAGAATTTAACAAAAATAAATCCACAACATATGCAAACTTATGGGAAAAAATGAACACAGTCTTAAGAGGAAAATTCACAGTATTAGATGTCTATATGAAAAACCTAGAGAAATCCCACACAAGAGAACTAACAGCAGAGCTGAAAGCCTTAGAACAATTAGAAGCAAACTCATCGAGAAGGAGTAGAGGGCAGGAAATATTCAAACTTAAAGCTGAAATCAATACAATTGAAACAAAAAGAACAATACAAAGAATCAATGAATCAAGGAGTTGGTTCTTTGAGAAAGTCAACAAGATAAATGAACCCTTATCCAAACTAAGCAAAATGCAGAGAGACAGTATCCAAGTCAACAAAATCAGAAATGAAAAGAGGGACATAACAACAGTCCCCCAGGAAATCCAGAGAATTATCAGGTCATACTTAGAAAAATTTATACTTCACAAAAATGGAAAACCTAGAAGAAATAGACAGCTTCTTGGACAGATACCATTTACCAAAATTAAATCAAGATCCAATTAAATACCTAAACAGACCTACAATCCCAAAGAAAATGGAAGCTGTCATTAAAAGCCTCCCAAATAAAAAAAGCCCAGGTCCAGATGGTTTCAGTGCAGAATTCTATCAAACGTTCAAAGAAGAATTACTACTTCTACTCTGTTTCACAGTAGAGACTGAAGGAATACTACCAAACTCTTTTTATGGGGCCACAACAACCCTAATAGTCAAGCCACTCAAAGACACAACAAAGAAGGAGAATTACAGACCAAATTTCTTCATGAATATTGATGCAAAAATTCTCAAAGAAATTCTGGCAAACTGAATACAATATATAAATCCACCATGATCAAGTAGGCTTCATTGCAGAAATGCAGGGATGGTCCAACATATGAAAAACTGTAAATGTCATTCATCATATAAACAAACTGAAGGAAAGAAAACACATTATCATCTCCTTAGACACTGAAAACTCCTTTATGATAAATGTCTTGGAGAGACCAGGAATATAGGGGAAATATCTAAGTATAATAAAGATGATTTAAAAGAAGCCAACAGCCAACATCAAACTAAATGGAGAAATACTCAAAGCAACCCCACTAAAATCAGAAACCAGACAAGGCTGTCCTCTCTCCCCTTATCTATTTAATATTATTCTCAAAGTTTTAGTTGAAGCAATAAGAGAACAAAAGGAGGTTAAGGGGATACAAATTAGAAAAGAAGAAGTGAAACTATCTCTATTTGGAGATGATTGTATACATAAGTGACCCACAAAATTCTACCAGAGAACTTCTACAGCTGATGAACACTTTCAGCAATATAGCAGGATACAAGATTAACTCAAAGAAATCAGTAGCCCTCCTATACACTAAAGATAAAAGGGCTGAAAAAGAAATAAGGGAAACATTACCTTTTATAATAGCTGCAAATAGCAATAAATACTTTGGTATAATTATAACCAGAGAAGTAACAGATCTATTTGACAAAAACCTTAAATCACTGAAGAAAGAAACTGAAGAGGACATCAGAAAATGGAAAGATCTCCCTTGTTCCTGGATAGGTAGGATCAACATAGTAAAAATGTCAGTATTTCCAAATGCAATCTACAGATTCAATACAATTCCCATCAAAATATCAGCATCAATTTTTTATAGAACTTGAAAGAACAATACTCCATTTCATTTGGAATAACTGGAAAGCCAGGATTGCCAAAAAATTTTTGCTCAACAAAAGAACTTCAGGAGGCATCACCATTCATGATTCCATGTTATACTATAAAGCTACAGTAATAAAAAACAACCTGGTACAAGTATAAAAACAGATTTTTGTATCAATGGAATCAAATTGAAGACCACAACATTAACCCCACACACCTATGAACACCTGATCTTTGACAAACAGACCCACAATAGTCATTGCAAAAAGGATTGTACCTTCAACAAATGGTGCTGACATAACTGGATGGTAGTGGGTAGAAAAATGAAAATAGATACAAACCTATAACCCTGCACAAAACTCAAATTCAAGTGAATCAAAGATTTCAACAAAAGCCCAGTCACACAGAACTTGATAGAAATGAAAGTGAGAAATAGCCTCCAATGCATTGGCACAGGTGACTACTTCCTAAATATAATACCAGTAGCACAGACACTAAGAACAATAATCATTAAGTGGGGCCTTCTGAAACTGAGAAGCTTTTGAAAAGCAAGGACACAATGACAGAATGGGAAAAGATTTTGACCCAATAAGTGACAGAGTTCTGATGTCTAAAATATATAGAAAACTCAAGAAACTAGAGTCCCAAACCCTAAATAATCCAATTAAAAAATGAGATTCAGAACTAAAAAGGAAATTCTCAGCAGAAGTATTACAAATGGCTGAAAGGCACTTAAAAAAGTGCTCAACATCTTTAGCCATCAGAGAAATGCAAATCAAAACAAATTTGAGATGCCACCTTACATCTGTCAGAGTGGCTAAGATTAAAAACAGAGGGTGTGAAGCAAGGGGAGCACTCCCCCATTGTTGGTGTGAGTGTAAACTTGTTCAGGCACTCTGCAATGCATTATGGCAGTTTCTCAGAAAACTGGGAATCACTCTTCCAAGGATCCAGCAATACCACTATTGGGCATATATCCTAAAGATGCACATTTGCACCCCACAAAACATTAGCTCAACTGTTTCCATACAAGAATTATTCATAACAGCAAGAACCTGGAAACAACCAAGATGCCCCTCACCTGAAGAGTAGTTTAACAAAATGTGATACATCTACTCAGCAGTAAGAAAAAACAATATCCTAAAATTTGTAAGCAAATTGATGGATTTGGAGAATAGTCTCCTGAGTGAGGTATCACAAACCCAGAAAGATAAGCAGAAAATATACTCACTCATTACTGGACTTTAAACAAAAAGCAATTACACCCTAGCTGCAGACCACAACTACTAAACAACTGTGAATCTGAAGCATCTTGGATTAGCACCTTGAAGCCCATTTCCTCCACAGGAATACCTAACCCAGTCTTAATATTAGGATGCAGAAATTGCACTTGCCTGGAGTGGATGTTGAAATAATCCACCTTGGGACCTCCTGCCCTATGTGGGGAAGAGATGAGGGGATGGGGAGAAGAGAGAGTGACTGGGAGGGGTCAGGAGGGGGAAAGGAGTTTGAACAAGGGGATACATGTATAAAAAAATGAGACTTTATTCTATAAAAGAGAGTTATTTGGAATTCTTGTTACAACAGGAGATTATTTGCCTTATATAAACCCACAGGAGGAGAATATTTATCCTATATGCTGTGCTGTTATTTAGTAGGAATTTTGGTAGACTTTATAAGATTCTTATGCCTCTTAGTTCTAAAAGATATAAAGACATAATACCTAAACCAATTCAACAATCTGTGATTTTAAAAAAGTATGTAAAAATAATGTATATAATTTTAAATAATAGTTTTTCTACAAATTCTTAACAATATGCTATCCTCCAAAAAAAAACCTGTGAATTTTTGTTTAAATTAAGTAACTTAGTAAATGCAAGGTTTCATGGCAGGTGATAATTGTCTCTTCCAGGCAGAAATGACCCCTATGGTCATCCCAGATACACCTGGACTTGGGCTGAATTAATCAACTTCTTTCTGCAAGAAAATCAGCACAGGACTTATTCTTTGTTGTAACCATGAAATCTTTCAACCATGTTTTGAGGCTAAAATAGTGAGTCCTTGCAAGAACAGTTAAAAGCAACTAAAAATTAAAGGGAGATTTTAAAAAGTAATTAATCTTGTGGTCAATATCCTTCTAACACGTGAGTGCTAACAGAAAGAGAAAAAAACTTGTGTAAACCCCAGAGATGATGGCAAATAAGGAGATTACATACTCAAGACCAGAAAGTTATAAACAGAGAAATTACAGATGGATCTGGAGAGTTTAAGATGTAAAAAATAATCAAGTGAATGAGATTTAATTTAGATAGACAAAGTACCTTTATAAGAAGAATAATGCCAATGGGGTTTATAAATCAAATGAATACCAATTAGAACCCAAAATAGAAGACAAGAACAGCAGAAAAGTGAGTTTTAATGTCAAAGGATTTGTACCTTGTTTTAAGGATTATTATTATTATTTTTTTTTTTTTACTTTTGACAACATTGAGAATTTTTTAGTAAGAACATAGATAATTGCTAGAGTCTGCGTTTTTCCTACTCTGCCAACCCAGACAGGGTTTCTCTGTGTAACAATACTGGCTGTCCTGAAACTCAGTTGGAAGACCAGGCTGACTGTGAACTCACAGAGATCCACTTGCATTTGCCTCCCAAGTCCTGGGATTAAAGGCATGTGCGACCACACCTAGTTGGTTTTTATTCTCCACGTGTACAAATGAAACATCTAAATTTAAAAGGAGGAGCTTATTACTAACCAATATATTTACTCAAGTACCAAAATTTTCAACTTTATTCATTACACATGTGTTAACAGCAAATTGTGGGGGAGCCAAGCATTTAGTTAAGCAATCCCGACTAAAAGATGATCAGGATATGGTCATCAAATTTAACTTCAAGTTTTTCACATTTATATTTTATTATTAGATGGGCATTTTTAAAAGGTAGATGATCCCCTTGTCATATAAATCTGCTAATAATTAAGAAGTGCTATATATTAATCACTATTATGCATGCTCATGTGGATTTTAAGCCAATGTAAACCAACACCCCTGAATAAAATGCTGTGCTCTATATGCAGCAAAAAAAAGAAAATTATAATTAGCCAAATAATTTCAAATATTTATTCTAAATATTAATTAAATTATATATGCTACATGGTGTCAGAATTCAAGTTGGGGTAGCAGTAGTTATATATGTAAGCTTCACTCATCTGTGTCAAAGATACCGTCTTAACATTTTTCAGACATGGTCTTAATTATGTGCTTTAGGGAAGGAAAAATTGTTAAAAAAGAGAAACTACCAACAAACAACAAACCTAAAGCTACAGGTTAAACATAAGCTTTGATGGGGGCTAGATCATAGTTTGCCTCAACAATAAAAGGACCTGAGTTTTAGTCTCAGAACAATGTAGAAATGCTAGATATACTGGCTCCTTTTTACAACGTTGGCAAAGGGAAGGTAGAGACAGGCTTCAGACATCAAGCAATAAAGAAGTTTGATTCATGAGAGACAGGAAGGAAAGCAATGTGGCTACTCCAGTTACTGTCTTTACAGAGATGCTAGCTTCACAGGGGACTGAGAAGGACCTATGTTCTCTGGTTGAGCTATAGAGACATATGGACACAGTCACTATGAACATTATTCCCTTCTTCTGGCACAGGATCCATCATGATCATCACCATGAAATCCTAGCAAGATCACGGCCCTCTTGGAGATCAAGTCCCCAGTTGGCTCCCTTATTCAACCTTGCAGCCTTATACTCTCCAGCTAAGTCACATGACACTTTCAAAGAGTTGTCAAAATTAACTATTATTTTCCTACTAGATACTGCTCAACTGGCTTCTGTTCCAGGACAGTAGATCTTCCTATGTGACTCTGAACAGACCACTACACAGGGTGGAAACTTGCTGTGAGTCCTTTGCTCAGAGTTGACTGCAAGAAATGTGCTTGATGAAGTTTGATAGAGGTAAGGAGTCAAAGAGGCCTTACCCCTCCCCAAGGTGCTATTAGCAGTTAATAGTTGCTAGGAGAAAAGAATGACATTTTCTTCACACACCCTTTTAATAACTTTTCATCCATGCTCATGTAAACCACATTGGTGGAAAACATTTGCTTACCATGAAAAGAAACATAAATAAAACACATGAAGTAGAAGGAGATTCATGCCGAGATGAGTATGTTCAACATACTTTATATGTGTGTATAAAAATGTCGCAGTGAAACACATTTGTATGATTAAATGATATATACTGACAAAAAATTAAAAAGCTGAGAAATATCCTATAGTATCATTTTGGTTGTACTTCTCTAACAACTATAAGAATATGGATGACAATTCCCACACCCTTCATTACCAAAGCTAAAGACAGGGGTCAGAACTTGTTATCTTAAAAATATGCTTTGAAAATGACAGGCAAATAGATGGATCTAGAAAATAATCATCCCAAGTGAGGCAACACAGACCCAGAAAGATATGGTATGTATTCACTCATAAGTGGATTTTATACATAAAGCAAAAGATAAACCAGACTACAATCCACAACCCCCAAGCAGCTAGATAACAGAAGGAACTTAAGAGAGACATCCATGGATCCTGCTGTGAAGAAGAAAAAGGGAAGATCTCCAGAAACCTTCATCTAGCAACTGAAGCAGATGCAGAGATCTATAGCTAAGCAATGGGTTGAGTCCAGTTGAAGGGAGGGAGGAGAAATTATACAAGCAAAGAGATCAAGACCATGATGCTGAAACCACAGTGAGAACTGACCTGAGCTGTTGGGAACTCACTGACTCTAAAACAACAGCTGAGGAACCTTCATGGAACCAAAGTAAATCCTCCAAATGTAGATGAACAGCATGAGCAGTTTGTGGATCCTCTTGCATTTGGACCAGAGTTTATTCCTTGTTCATGAACTGGTTTCTTGAAGCCCATTCCCTACAGAGGAACACCTTATTCAACCTTGATACTGTGTGGGAGGGGGAACTCCATCCTACCTTAGCTGGATATACCATACTAAATTGACTGACCTTGGGAGTTCTTACCCTGTCTCAGGAATAGATTGGGGGATGGGGTGGAGGATGCTGGAAGAGGACTGAGAAGAGAAAAGTGCCAGGGGAGGATGGTGAGTAGTAGTGAATATGAGAAATTTTTTTAAAAAATTAAAAATACATTTTGAGAAACAATCTAAAACTATAAAAAGACTTTAGAATTTTTCTGAACATATATACATATACGTACAAACATATATTGCCTAATTACTAATAAATTGCTTCAAAAATATATACAGCAATATAATATAAGAAACTTGCCATATTCTCACATCAAAAGATAAGATTGTTTAGATTTTACTGCTTACCAAATTGAGCTATTAACTCAGCACATGCTTAATAAAAATTCCAGGGGACTATATTCTTTTGGAAATCAACAAGTAAATGCAAATGACTTTAAAAAAAAACCACAAAGAGTTTTGAAAAATGAGCCTATAGGAATAACAATCTAACTTCAAGACACGCTCAATCTCTGATAATTAATACATAGTGCTTGTGTCAAGAGCAATTTTAAGATATGGAAGAGTGTGGATTATCCAGAAATAGATGTACAATTACAGAGACAGCCACATAAATACAGTGAAGATATAATGCAGCCCTCCATTAAGTGGTACAGGAAACACTGAATATCAGTGTATGAAAGAGAAACTTTAATTCATAATTTGAGTACATATGAAAATCAACCTTTAATGGGATATAAAAGCATAAACTCAATACTTCTCAGACAAAATTCTTTGGGACTTCCATTTAAACAACGTTAGCTTAAATAAAACAAGCACATCTTCATCAAAGAAGAGGATGTTTAATGGGCCTTTATCTCATGCAAACCTGATTCTTTTTAAAAGGAACTATGAAGTGAATGAAGAGATAGACTACAGATCAAGAAAATGTGCTTGAAAATTATGTGTTTGATGAAGAAATTTTATGTAGTATATGTAAAGAATTACCTTACTAACTGATAGAAAGACAAGATTTCCAACAAACAGTGGATTACAGTTGGACAAGCCAGTTTCTTTCCAAATACACACACACACACACACACACAGAGAGAGAGAGAGAGAGAGAGAGAGAGAGAGAACTGCTTCTCTGTTGAACTATAAGACAGAATCAACTGACTACATCCTATTTTCTTTCCATATCATAATACTCGTTCATTTATAACAGCTATTCTTTGATCAATCTCTCCAGCTTACTTTTTAAATACTATTTATCATTTCTCTGTCAGTGTCTAAACAGTAATTTTTTTTTATAAAATAAGGAACACTGTATGCATTTTGTGAGTGACTCAACACATTTTTCCTTGTCTTCTCTGTTCTTGGAGAACCAGCTTTTACTTTTTGCATCAAAAGCTATCTTTGTATATAAGCTCTGAAGTTATTGTTCTTTCCCAAGTAACAGTTGTCATCTAAATTTTAAAACGACTCAAAATTTGAATGATCTATGCTAGCAGGCTATAATTACTTAATTCTGAGTTAAAGCACTCAGTGTTCCCCAAACACCTGCGCTAGCTCTCATTCCAAGCACACACACACACACACACACACACACACACACACACACACACACACACACACACACTGCACAACACATATCCAAGGACTTGCTACAACATAAACTCTAAAACATTGCTGTATAGATTCCAGTTCACTATGTAATTCTTTGCTGATGGTAAACTTTGCCTTTCAACTTTGCCACAAAAACATAGTCTGAAGTTTTCAAAAACATTTAATAAGCAATTGTGAAAACTGAGATGAGCCTAGAGGCAATTTATGCCCCTGAATAAACATGTTTCATGTTAAACTGCTTATTTCACTGTCTCATGAAGAATAGACACAGTGGAGTCTCATTCCGCTCATCAGTAAATGTTTGTGCACCTCCGTCTACATGGAGAAAATAGAGCAGGTGCGTTTTCATTTAAACTGTCCTGTCTTTCACAGGAATCATGGAGGCTTCCTTTTTCTTTAATATCCGGAGGACAGCAAAGGAAGATTTGACTTGTAATGAATTTTTCTTTCTGTGTCTCATCTTATAATGAAGAAAATCTAAGAACTCCAGAGCTTTACAACATGACCTTCAGGATAGTAACACACACACAGAGAGAGAGAGAGAGAGAGAGAAGTAGATTTTCTATATTTTTATTCAGACTTAGGTTCAAATTGTGTGTGTGTGTGTGTGTGTGTGTGTGTGTGTGTGTGTGTGTTAGTCTGTGTGCCTGAGTATATCTCTGTGTGTCTGTGTGTTGGTATTTTCTTGATATTTGCTAGACTGAGCCACACTCAGAGATTCTCAGAGGTAAGTACATAACAACATGAAAATCAATAGGAATTTTCTACGTTGTGTATAGAAAAGTAAAAATACAGCACAGCCTATTTCTTATAAGACTTATCTGAGAAAAGTTAGCCCGATCTTCCTGTCATCAATATCACATCTGAAAATCTCTCCATTACTGTAATTGCCTTCACAGCTCTTTGCAACAAAAATATCCAGAATCCTAAGTATCGTATTTAGAGACTGAAAATCCACACAGACGGCATTGTATTTGTTACTGTATTTTGACTTTCGGTTAATTATAGTTTTATTCATTAAACACACCTTACCACTAAAATTATTTTCACAAGTTCCCAACATAATAATGGCAGATGATCTATAAAGACTCATCTGAGTTTTTTTAACTAATAAAAAAACTTTCTTTTAATATAACAATGGAGTATATTTGTTTCTGGCAGGAAATGATTTATAAAGGTCTGCAGTTTAAGACTAGTATGTTATTAAAGACTCGGTCCCTATCTTGATGAGTGCTGTACAGATCTTAATAGTCTTCAGAGAGGATAATTGTGTGCCTTGAGTATTCTTGACATACGTTGTGAATCATCAAGAAGACATGTAGAGTTCTTATTTTCACTCCAAAGGATATAAACTGGTCATTTGTCAATATTAGAACTAAGCAACTTGAAACTTTCTGGATATTGTTTCAGTGCAGCTACAAAGATTTCAGGACAAGTGACCATTGACTTAATGATTCTTAGTTGATACTGGAAGAGGACTGGGCTGCTCCTAAGTGAGCTAGAGAGGGAATGGTGTGATTATTGCCCTCTGGCTTCAGAAGCTCAGCCAGAAAGACATAAATTCAAAGTCCAGAGATCTTTATATACTTTTTTCTTGTTGAATGATTTTTGGAGCACAGAATGAACTGACTACATAATGGATTCCTAACTGTAACATGTTTCAGTGAGCCTTACTAAAGCAAGCATGGCAACAAATACCAGAAATTCACCCATTCTGATATAATTTGTTTGTTTTGTTCATTGGTTTTTTGGTTTGTTTTTTCCTGCCGGAGTCTCTCTCTCCCACTCCCAGGCAATTCAACAACACACCCATACCCTTTCTTAGTTCTTCATCTCAGTCATTGTGATAAACACATACCAAGCATCTCCAGTGAACACAATGTGTTATTGAAGGCTGGAAACATGACTCAGGAGATTTCACCCTTGTCTTCTAGGAACTTAGCTTATAACTAAAGATTGGAGATAAAAATCATTAATAAAAGCTGAAGCATGAGGATATGTTCCCAGCTTAGATTGGCTTCTTGCTACAGTGACCCAGTGGTCAGGGAACCATGATTGACAAATAATTGGAAGTCTCTGCTTCAGGAAGAGCACGTCTCCTTGCTATTTAATATTGTTGTCCCCTGCCTTTGTCCCATCTTCAATACTAGAATTGATTGTGTAACATGGATGAGTGAGTGAGCCTTCCCTCTCTGGGAGGATGAGTCGTTAGCATGTTTGCCTTGCAATAATGAGCATCTGAATTTGATGCCTGGAACATATTTTAAAGAAGAATAACTATAATGGTGCCATGTGGAAATGGAGATAAATGGATTCTGGGTCTTGCTAGAAGTCCCAGTCAGTCCTGCCTTGTGAATTCTAAGAGACTCAGTTTCAAAAGAGGTGGACAGAGTTTCAAATTATGATACTCATGGTTGTCCTCCAGCCTTCTCTCTCTCTCTCTCTCTCTCTCTCTCTCTCTCTCTCTCTCTCTCTCTCTCTCTCTCTCTCTGTCTCTTCCATGAGTTTACTATTCACATGACTATTTTCATAAATTTTCACCTGTTTTATAAATTCTTTGTGCCATATTGTAACAATAAATATGTTTATGGGTCAGTCACTAACCATATACTGGATACATACAAGATGTTTAACAAAAAGAAGGGAAACATGAAACTCTATTTTGGGTGATATTTGAATATCTACCCCATATTCTTAACCTTCTTTCTTTCAACAAATTTTCTCTAATTATCTTATTAGGAAAATATGTGCTTTTTAACACACATCATACTTGTGCAGTGTTTAAAATAGATTATGTATAATTAAAGGAAGTTGAAAGATTTGGGTATTTATATTACAGTTCATTTATAAATATACTGGAGACAAGCCCATTGGACATGGAAGTTGGGAGCACTACTTTAGAATTATAGAGTGTCCACAGGATGAGGGGCACAAATCTAGGTACGTCTTCGTTTTCTTTCTTATCAGTGGAGTTTTTCAATCAACCTAATCTAGCGAAACATTTCTCCTTGGTGACTGAGATATATGTGCAGGAGACAACTTTCCCTTCACAGAAAGAAATAGGTTTAACCCCTTTGCTTCTCGAGTTCTGTAATTGTAATTGGGGGGGAAAAAGTGAGTTTCTCATGAGGCATTTTCAGGAGGCAAGAGATGAAATCTTTGCGGAAAATAAAGAGAAGTGGTGGGAAATTGCATCATATTATAAGTCCAACCACCTATAGGTAATTTTCATCCAGGACAAAACTAGAAATTTTACTTTAAAAAAGGAATTTGCAAAGTCAGCAGCAATTGCTAACAGTCTTCCCTGCTGCCGACATCATGTTTTCCCACCCAAATAATAAGGGATAATTTGGACCCGTTCCTACTTTTGTTGAATGCTGTCCAATTCTATCGTCTTTCTCCCACTTTCTCTTCCCATTTGAGAGTTGATTGTGTGGCTTGTAGAATATGATGAATCACTTCAACAAGAAATATGTGGCATCTGGTTAAGCTCCTCTCTAGCATATAAATTAAGCGTGAATGACAATCAGGTCAAAAAAAAAAATTTCTTTGAAACTGGTCCCTGTGTAGCAGGTAAAAATTGAGTCTTTTTGCTCTGTGGGCAGGAAGTCCCTCTCTAAACTTTATTTCAGAGAAGTGGCTCATTTTGCCACCTCTCATAAAAAACCATCAAAAATAGAGATTTGGGAGAGGAAGCCAGAGAGATGTATTTAATACCTGTGCTGAGATGAATGGCTGTTAGGAGAAAATAAGAGAGCATCAGTAACCCTAAAAGACACCATAGAAAACAATGAAAGAAGTGTGTAATTAAAATATAGATATGAATTAATTTGTTCCATAGTGTCATTTTGCTTTAAAAAAAATTCCCCGGGAAGAAAAAGAAGAAATGTGACCAAAAATTATTTTTCACTTCTACTTTAGAAGCTATTTTTCAAGGTTGGAAGTGTTTTTTTTCTTTTGTTTTTCTCCAATCTATTTCATGAAAAAGGTTGGATCTACATTATCAGGATTTGATTTTTGGAATAGCGTTCATTTGCTAGCCATTCTTTCCTGTGATCAGAACAGTCAGTCCTGTGTAGAAGTGTAATTCCTATCATGGGGAAGCAGGAGAAGATTCTCCAACATTCCACATGATGGCAGAAGATCTTTTCCTTATTGTGTAGTTGAAGCTCTATAGGTTTGTATTATTCTAGCAAACATGGAAAGATTAGCGAGCTTCTATATTCTCTAAGCTATTTTAGAGTGTAATATGTTCTCAGGACAAATCAGAAAAAAATATGTGTTTACCTGTGTGAAAAACAAACAGCCTGACCAGCGCGGAGGGCATTATCAAACTTATTTTTTAAAATAATGCTGAGGTTTTGAAAAGTTCTGTTCAATGTCATATTTCAAATGGAGTAACTTAGACTCTAAATTATTTCTGAGTGTCAATGATCTTTTTTGTCTATTTACTGCCGCCAATCACAGCATATCCTAAGAATGCACCAACTACTTACTTCAAACCTATGTAAGATGAAGGAGACTTTAGAAGCCTTTTTGCTAGATATTTATTTATTTGTTTGTTTGTTTGTTTGTTTATGCAATGTGGTTTTTATCAACAAAAACCTCCATAAGATAGGTGCTTCTTGCTCCAAACCATACTTTCAGGCAGAGTTAATCCAGACACCTGTCAACTGTATAAGATGCTTGTATATTCTGTTGTGTTTGGAATAAGAACAGATAGAATATAAAGCTAAGAGCCTCTAAATTTTATAACCTTATACCATTCCTTCTTTATGACTTTTTCTTGCCCTTTTATACTGTACTTGCTTTATTTCTTTTTTTTAATTTGTTTGTTTATTTTTAGGGACAAACCATGGGGAGATGAAGAAAGATGCTTATGGATTCATCAGTTCATAACCTTACATATCTCCTCAAGTTCAAGTGTGGTAGTTGCTATACATGATCAATTCAAAGCTATACATAGTTTGTTACAGGAATCTCATATGTTATAGAAGTAGTGTGTCCATTGCAGCATGCTTTATTCATTGTTTTTTATAAAATGGCCGAACAGAAATGACTGTAAAGAAAAGGTTGACTTTGCCTGTCAGTTTTGAGGAAATTTAGTATCATCCTGGGAGGAAGGAGTGGTGATGAGAGAGGTCAGCCCACATGAGGAGGCTTAGACCCATCAGTTCTTCATGTAATCCTGGACCAGGAAGCAATAAACATCACAGAGATCCAGAGGCACAAAGACCTTCAAAAACTTACACCCAGTGAATTACCTCCTCAAAAAGATCTACTTCCTAAAAGTTACAGTCTTCAA
The DNA here is from genome assembly GCA_004025045.1 of Sigmodon hispidus. Classification (NCBI taxonomy): domain Eukaryota; kingdom Metazoa; phylum Chordata; class Mammalia; order Rodentia; family Cricetidae; genus Sigmodon; species Sigmodon hispidus. The sequence continues at coordinate 48,799 of PVIH01006672.1, forward strand.
AAGATGTGAACCAAAGATTCAAAGCAAGAGCCTATATAAAATATTCTGTCTCCAATCTGTAACACACTCTTTATATGTATGATATTAGCAACAAACTATTAAATGAACAAAATCTTGTCAGTAAATTACATTGAGAAGAATAGTTTCTATTGAAAAAAATAGTAATATTTTTGCATTGCTTTTAGATGTCTACTCTGAATTCTTAGGTCTGACATTTAATTATCAAATGTTTCTTAGGTTCTCTATTACTTACATTTTACAAATTATCTAACAGAACACCAGTGAGATTTATCCTCTATGTTTATAAAGACATTACAAACAGTAAAAAATCAAAAAGAAATCCACATTCTGGATGATGGAATAAAGGAACTGGGAGAATATCAGCCCTCAAACGGCAGGTTCATCCTGAGCATCACTCACTATTGGGTTCATGCTCTTGGTCCCTTGAAACCCACAAAGACTTGTTGACTTATTAATTATTAAGCTTGTCCTATATCTTAGGCTTATAACTTGAATTAACCCATTTCTATTCATCTACATGTTGCTATGTGACTCATTGATTTTGACCCTTCTCTTTCATGTCTTACTTCCTCCGTGTCTGCCTGTCAATTCCTTTCTTCCTTTCCAAGTCCTCTCTGTCCTCAGATGTCCCAACTTACCTCTTCCTGTCTAGCTAACAGCCATTCAGCTCTTTATTAAACCAATCACAGTGACACATCCTCACACAGTGTAAAGGCATATTTCACAACATCAAGATTCCACTGAGATGTTTAGCATAACTCTCCGTGCACACAGTTTCCTTACTTGGAAGAGATTTCATTCTTAATAAATAATACTTATCTTTCCATCAGTCTCAGTTTTAATCTCTCTAATTGGCACCAAAAAAAGTGACGTCAATCTTGGTAAGATACTGGTTAGTATCCCTAAATGTACTAGAAGAAATAGTCATTTCCAGTATTTCACCATGAAAAAAAAAATGATGGCATTATCTTATCTTCAATATTTTATCTTCAGTGCATGTACTATATTTCAAACAGAAAGGAAAAAGTCATTTTACTATAATAGAGCTAGGAATTGTTAAGTGATAATTTCCAGTATAAAACAGAAATTTGACACAGCAACTGTCCTTACTCTACTAAACATTATTTTGATAAAGCATCAGTGTGATAAATTATTTGGAAATGCAAGAATTTTAATTTCAATTATAACAAATTCAAGCAATACTGACATTTCAAGCAGAAAACATTTTCTATATGTGCCTATACAGTAGTATAAATATTTTTAAAACTCACTTAGTTTTTATGTAAATTATAAAGAATTTATACAAGTTATTTAAATAACTGAAGCCTAACAGTTTGAAGCTGCAATTCATCAAATACTCTGAGTTTATTGACTGAATTTACTAAAGAAGTCCCTTTTCTATTATTTCTTGGAAACTCCTTTAAAAGTCTAGGTTTTACACTTAGTTCCATCAACTCTGAGACTCAAGGAACATTGCAGAGGAGGCAGAATGGTGAAAGAGTTGGAAGATAAGAAGAAGGGCTGAAAAATGCTATTTTCTAGGGTTATTGGGCCACTGTTATCACTAACACACAAAAGATATAGATGACTTCAGTGCATCTACACTAGAACACACTATCAACAGCCAGATTTGGGTGGAGGAAGGGATTCCAGGTTCCCATTCCCTTACTCATCATGTACAGATTCAAAGAAAGAGAAAATCATTGCCTACAGCTGTGTAGCCACTGGTGACTTCAAAGGTGGATACTCCCAGACAATGTTTACAAAGATGGCGGTGATTAATTAAATGGTCTCCTCTGCAAAATTAAACGTCATGAGGAAAGACCCGGGTGGGAAGGGTAAGGGTTGACAAAACTTAGAGGGAGAAAAAAGAGGAGAGGAGAGAGTAACCAGAATACACTGTGCACATGTATAAAGTTGTCAAAAAAAAATCCTAACAATAGAAAGGTTTTTTTAAAAAAGTCTGTCCACACTTTTAAAATTAGAGGTTCTTAAAAGATTTAATTGCCAATGTGACTAACAATTTCTTTTGAAGAAAATGTGGCCAAATTGCTGTGGTGTATGATTTACTCTGATGCTACAGAGGAAGAGAACAGGGACTGGAACTAAAAAGCCTCAACTCCAGGCAAATTATTTTCTTGCTTGTTTATGTAAAAGTCTATAACCTAGAGGTCACTCCCAAGCTGTCATGTTGCTGTAGTCGATGTATAGAACTTAGACAAATGCATGGTAAGCCATGAGAAACCTGGGGGTGTGGGGGAACAACTACAATAATCAACCCATTACTTTAGAATACAGATTTATTTATAAGATATTAAAACAAACATTCCTTCCAGAAATGAATTCTTAAGAATATAATTGCCAGAGTGAAAGTTAAGGGAGGTAAGATTACATATTTATTTAATATATATAATTGGTTTGATTAAAAACAAAATAGAATAAATATTAATCTAAAGGCAAGAAAGCAGAAGAAGAGGAGTAGAATGTATTGTTTTGGTTTTTTTTAATTCTTAATCCACTACTTGCAATCAGGAAGAAAGCATATGGATGGAATTCATTTCATGGAAGACACTCTCTTCATGATCATGGCTGAGAATTTAAAGGATTACTACTGTTACTCATTTGGCTTTTTATGTATATTATTTTATAAATGTATGTGGAGGATGATACATGCACCAAGTTGTGCATATAGACACCAGAGGCAGCTTTCAAGTATATGCTTTCTCTACTTCCACCTTTGAAGTTTATGGTATCAAGCTCAGGTCATCAGGCTTATGGCAATCACCTTGACTTGCTGAGCTGTCTTGCTGGCTCTATGGCTAATATGTTAGAATACAGTTGTAAGCAGATGGCTCTGTGATTTTTTTAAAAGCTTAGTTAAGCAGTGAATATCTCACAAGAAATCTCTTTGGTGCACGCCCATAAGTGACTGAAGTACACTGCAGCAAAATTTACGTATTTACTATTGAATACTTCCTGTTATATTTACTAAATCAATGTTATCAACATAAGATCCCCATTTTAAAGTCTCCTTTTCATTTGGTTTAAGTAAGATTTTATAAATACATTATTTTTATGGAGAAGTAGATATTTACCCAATAAAAGACATTACTAAATGCTTTCCAAAGACAATCGACCATACTGATAGATCAGAAACTTTTTCTACCATCATCAGAGAAGCCTCTTCCTTTAGCAATTTCTCTGTTTCATAATGTAGTATGTGGTATCAGGGTATTTTTAAAAACCTTACAGTTCCTTTGAATATATATTATATATATTATAGCTTTCAGTTTAGTGGTTTTATAGGATGCCTATGAGTGCAAACGCGTGTGTCTCTGACTCTATATCAGTTTCTAGTATTTTTTGTGTTTGGTTATTTTGTTCTATTCTGTTATTTTGTTTTATTGTATAGTATTTTATTTTATATTATTCCTTAGATATCTGTTTGTTATCTAAAGAGAGACAAAAAGGGTGTGAATCCAGATAGGAAATGCAGAGAAGAAATAGAATTAGAAGGAGAAAAACTGTAGTCAGAACATAGTGCATGAAAAAAAGGTATTTTAAATCAAAGATAAAGACATCAAGATTTATAATATAACATTGATTAAAAATATTCAGTTTACTCTGTATTTTCTCATAGATACTACATCATTCACATATTGGTTTGTATGAATGCAATTTCAGGGTATAAAGCTGTGCAGAAAGGAATCCTGCAACCCTGTGATCACTTAAATGATGATTTGAGCCTCACTAAAGTGGGGTGGGGGACTCAATTGCTTGCTTTTTGAAATCTTTTTAATAAAAATACATGTTCCAAATATTTTGGAGGATTGGTCCATGAGAAAAGCAAGGAAAACTAACTTTTAATTAGTTTTTGACACAAATTTGGTGTTTTAAATTTTCTTCTTAATATTTATCTACCTATTTACTTATTGGTATAATTACAAGTATATATGTGGATGTGTACCTGCCATGGTATTTCAATGAAATCAGAGATCAACCAGTGTGAGTTGTTTCTCTTTTAACATTCCTACTTCAATGACCAAGATGTCAGTATTCGCTTCTTCCTGCTGTCTATGACAATCTTTTATAAACACATGCCCTCTGCTTACTTGACTTTGGAAATGTAATCAGTGTAACAGATTTATTAGAATTATGTGTATAATATGTATAACTATTCCTGAAGCCTGAAGACTGCTTTTTAAGTAGTATATGAGCACATATCTCTGTGCTATGTGAGTTGTTCCTACTACTCAGCCAGTTTTGACCCAATGTATCATCCCTACATTCCATTAAAAGCTAAATGAGTCAGGCATGATGGTGAAGATCAGAAGTTCAAGACCATCCTCTGACGCAAAGCAAATTCAATCCAGCCTGTATTACATTAGATGCTTCCACTAAAGAACAAGATCAAATCAAAACAAAATAATAATCAGTTTTGATATAGCTGAGCTGACCACCAGTGTTTAGAACAGATTCCTTTGTATGACACTTGCCTCTACTATGTCATAAAACTTATTCTGTATCATTTATTGTGATTTTTTTACCCCAGGTAATATTAAAAATATTAATTTATACTCCTCCCCATGTATGCTGACATTTGCATGGGTCTTGACTGCTAATAGTACAGTAGCCAAGTAGTTACCTCCTTTCCAAAATCTTCCCCTCAGTACTGGCCAATTCCTGATGACACAATTTTATCTTTTTAAAATGTTCAGCTTTCTATTTTCTTTCACAAGTGTCTCTCCTTGCTTCATTGTGAATGAGAAAGATTGGTACTGTCCACTCCACATTTCCTCACCTCTGCTGTAATATGTTTATCTGAACAAGACTTAAAAGAGGAAAGGACTTTCCCCTTTTCCCCAAGATGATTAATAAACCCATAGTCAACATATGGAACCAAAGGTATGTGTCAAAATTTACTTTGTTGTTCTCATGTATCTTATTTAATTGTTCTCTTATCATTTACTGACAAATTCTTTCTGTATAGTGGCTTGACCTTCAAATGGTTGTATAATAATCGATTTCCCCAATATTGGGTGTTCTACTTACTAGCTGTATAGTCTGTGATCAAGCGTTCAGTCAACACAGCAGAAGTGTGGGCATAAGGTTAATTTTTAATGATTTTAATAGCACTATGCAAGCTCGATATAGTTGTTTTTTGCTCATACTCATAACTCTAATAAATATGTTTGAAGCACAATCTTTAATTAATAGCCTCCCGGTCTGCAGTTTTAAGTTATTTATTTACTGGGTACATAATATTGCTAACCCAGAATGATCACCTTATGAAGTACAGTGCTCTCCCTTTTCATTTCTTCTTCAAGCACAAGCATTTATACAAAAGTAAAAAGGGACACATGCATCTATGGAAGGAATTTTGTAAACCAACTATGGAAATGCTTCTTCTTTTATTCCTTTGCAGATAATTGGGCAAAAATGATGTGTTTTACAAAGGACTTGAAGCAGAAAGAGACTTATTTGAAGCAACACTATTAGGGACCTAACATACCATAGATAAGTGTTATGGATGCAAAATAACATCTAAAGATCAGTTGGCTTTGGAAAATCATCCTCAATGATACTCTGAACACAGTTATGGTATACGGAAATTCCAGTAGATGGTTGTGACTTCCAGTAATCTTCTTGTGACTACACACATTTGCACGTGTTTAGACTTGCTACTTCTTTATTAGTTCAGCATGTATTAACATATATAACCCTTAGTCACACTTAAATTTGTGTAATTTATCAATTATTAAATATAATGAGATAGAAAAAATAACATACAGTATCAAATTAATGTTTAAATTGTATGGTAAGTGATATAGAAATACATATTTCTCTTTGACAAAAATATCAAAAATGTTAGATATATTTTATCCTATTTTATTAAGGGATTAATGCTTCTAAGTATCCAATAAAATATTGCATATTAAATGAAACACTTGAAAAATAAGCACCTATTGTCAAGTCAAGCAATATTACAAAGCTTTTTGGGAAGGATTCACTTCAGAGATGAAAGCAATGTGAACTGGGGATAATAAAATGTCTTGATGAATGATAAATAACCTTCTTTCATGGACAATCACACCTTGCCCAGTTCTTTGGTGACTGAATACAGGTAATGATTTTATGTTAATCATCTCCCATCTATGGTAGTCTTTTCTAAAGACACACTTTTATATTCAGCTCCCCAAACTTCCAAATGCCCAGTCTTCCCCATACAGGATTCTCACCTCATTTTGCAGCAAATAAAATCAAGTCTGAAGAACGTAGATAGCAGGTGACAAAGCTGTAAACATGGATGAAAAGACCACAGAAGAGAAAGAGGTAGGAGACAGACAAGGGGGAAGTCAAAGGCAAGATGTCTTCCAGGTAAGGGCTGTAGAGATGGCCCAGAGGGAGAAGGTGCTTGCTTGCAATCCGAGATTCATATCCTCAATGGGAGAGACAAACGATGCCTGAAGGAGATTTTCTGCTTTCACATACACCATAGCATGTGAGCATCCCTCCACCCAACAATAATAAACATAAATTAGGAGAAATAAAACTTAAAACTAAAATGTAAAACAAAATCTCTTCCAGTCAGAACAAATAATTGAAAGGCTCATGGAAAGGTTCTCTTTTCAAAATGACAATTGTAAAGTTAAAAGAAAAAATAAAGGGAGCAGACAGAAATTCCTTCAGGGCAATAAAGAAGCACAACAAAAGGATGACACAGTTAGGGTCCAGCAGGTGACCACACAGCTCCCTTTGCTGATACTCATTCCCCTAGGACATTGCATTCAGAGAACCACAGCTTTGTTTGTGTCTAACCATTGCAGCTGACACATGGTGTCTGGCAGGTACTCAGGTCCAAAATCTGCATTCCAAACCCCTGCAATCTACTTATGAGCAAGGAAGAAAACTTTAATTTATTGTATTACAGTGTTTTTATACATGCTCATGAGAAACAAGCTTAGTGTACCATTCCTAAGACTTTTCTTTTTCTATTTTCCTTTCCTTAAAGGTGCAAGAAGCTGTTAGCAAGAGTAATCCATAGCCCAACTCTCATAACATGAATATTATGACCTGGCTACTTTCCAGCTCCACCATGATAGAAAAAAAAAAAAAAACAACCTCCAGTTTAATAACTAAATTAATTTTTCCTCCTTCAACAGCATGTGCAATTATTAAAGTCAGAAAGATCTTGGCAGCCTCTTGCGCTGGTAAATAAAACGTTGCATTCACATCGTATGATTAATTAATGTTCCTGATTTTAGGAGATATGAAATCGCTTTACATTCCTTGTGTTATTGAATAACCTAACGTGCATTATTTCTCAGGCTCTTTTCACATTTGCACAGTTAAATCACAAGGAACAAATCACAAAAACTTCACTTCATTCTGAAGTCCCATGCAAGTTATAGAAAGCAAGATTCGAGGAAGTTCATGAAAGATAAAGAGGTACAGTTAGTGAAAGAAAAGGTAATTCCAAAACACAGAGGAAAAGAGAGGAAGAAAAGTTTTTCTGAACTCACCAATAGTGTCAAGGAGACCAAGTCATTTAACTTCTTGTTTGCCTGTAGTGTCAGTGTTGTTAGTAATTTTATTCACAAATCAGAATTGGTAAATAAAAAAGAAAATAAACATAGTACCCAAGAGTAAAGAAACCCACCTAGGAATTCCTTAGAGACTGTAATCATTGGGTCCCTGAAGTGACATTCACAAACTCTTCAGGTTCTAGGAATCACGAGGTATAACGCTGTGGCATCAAAAAGGAGGCTACTTCAAGAAGCATGCCCTGCCTCTGTTTGTTGAGTATTCTGAATCTAATAATAAAATGGCACATTTTTACCTTCTATCAATGTCTTGAATATTGCAATCATAATAATTATAACTTTCTTCTACATTTTACTGTACCTTTTATTTCGAGTTCAATGTTGAATGACTGAAGTTATGTATTCCTTCCTAAGACAGACAAATGATTGATATGTAATTAACTAATATGACAAATCATTCAAAACTAAAACCTCCTCTTTGGTGGCTGCCTCACTAGACCTTCACACGACAAAAGGGTCACATTTTTAAAGCAGGAGTAATACCCATGAAAAGAGCCCATCAACTCAGAACTATCACTTCATGTCCCAACCCAAAGAAAGCCTTCAAAATGAAAGAAAAAAATAATAGAAAAGGAAATCAATAGTAATTTTAAAAAGCATGACAAGCCTTTAATGGTTCATGCCTTTAATACCAACACCCAGAAGGCTGATACAGGAGAATCTCTATGAGCTTGAGGCTAGCTCATGGTCTACAAAGGAAGTTCCAGGGCAGCTATGGCAGTTACATAGAAATATCCTGACTCAAAACAAACAAGCAAAAATAAACAGAAAAATTAGTTACCAATGCATATTCTGTTTAAGAAGTACAATGCATTTCTATTTTTGAACCACATTCCTTCAGCGTCTGTTCTTAGTGCAATCTGTATAAAGGAATCTCTTCAAATGGTGCTTTACTTTTTACTACAAGGAAATATTCTTGAAAAGAAGGAAAGGCCCACTTGTAAGCCATGTAAATGAAGTAGACATTGACATTTCTGGATGATTAAAAAAATATTGAATAGATGTTAAGAATTCTGAAGTCACAAAGCCCCATTATTTGGACCTAAATGTTGCTTTCTACATAAACCAGGAATATTAATTAAAATCATTAAATTAACCTTAAAGAATTGGTAATTCTAATGAAAAAGAAAACCACATGGTTCTAGAAAGAGAGACAATATGGCTCCCCTACTCTTAACTTTTTGAGTTAAGTTCTCTATCATGGAGCTCAGGTTCTGGAGAGCACAGAGGATTTACTGAAATGCTGCATTTCTGAATTGTGTGTGTGTATGAAAGAGATATGAATGTTTATGTTCATTTGAGTATATATAAGCATAAGCATATGTGTTCATGTGGTTGGAGGCTAGAGTCAATGCCAGATGTTTTTCTCAGTCACTCACCACCTTACATTTTGTAATAGGTCTCTGACTGAACATCGAGCTTGCTGCTTTGGCTACACTGGTATGAAGCAACCCTGTGATTCCACTGCCTCTGTCTCCCCCAAACACTGCGATAGTTACAGATGTTCAGCATTATGTTCAACTTTTACATGAGTGCTGGAGATCTGAACTCAGGTCCTCATGCTTGCTCAGCAGGCTCATTGACTTCTGACCAAGACCCAATTCTCAGTTCTAAAACGTGCTTTGCTTTAGTGTTTTCAATTTCTCCAGATCACCACATAGGTTGCATAGCTTGTTCCCTAGATGTAAAGCTTAATATATTTCCGCATTTCCTAAAATATTTGATGTATTTGTATCCATCTGGATTAAAATTAAGTGCATAAATAAGAGCATAATGCAGATTTTAACATTTATTTTCTCCTGTTCTTTAAATTTTTTCATGATTTTTCACAAACAAACCCAAATGAACATTCTAAGATTGTTTAATGCTGTATCTAAAAACAGGGATCTGTTTTCATCTTGAACCCAGATTTTTCTTATCACATCAGCAGAAATTGTACTATTCTTGAATGCAAGTCTTTCTGTTCCACTTTCTCTCTATTAAGAATGATTTTCCGATTTCACAGGAGAGCTGAGGAAACCAAGTATAATGGAGCACATTTCTCTACCTGGATATATAAAGCATATTAAAATCCATGAGTTATGATTCCTCCTACAAAAACAATAAAAACAACAAATTATATTCAAAATTTCCAGCTGCATCTAAACTAAGTAAATAGTCTATGAAATAGGACACAGACGTAGAAAATAACTCTATACACAAATTTGCAGTACCATTCACTATTTCTCTCCTCCAGAAAAATGCCTTCAGTCTAACATGTACAATGTTCATCCCAATAAAAAATCAGTGTTTCTTATACATGGAACAAAAGTGGTTCTAAAAAATAATTTCAATTAATTTTGTAAATTATATTACAACTATGAAACTCATACATGGTTCCTAGTCAACTAAAAAATACAATGCACACGAAGAAAATGCATTCAAAAATAAAATAAAGATTCATTGGAAGGAATACTGCTCCCTTTAGTATTCAGAAAGCATAAGCTTGGAATTGGCTTCACCTGCCACTGGTGATTAATTTGCTATTTCTTACAATGTCTCACTTTGATTATTAATGATAATGATTTGATTTATGAGTTCTGTTCTCTGAATATTCTCAATTTCCAAAGATATACTCTTTACAGAGGGGGGAAATGAGAAAGAGGAGTGCGTGGGTGAGCAGGGACGGCTATTGGTGAGATGGTGACTCAGGTAACAAAATGAAACATTATTTTCCTCTAGACACCAGTTCAAGTCTGTAGTTCTATGATTTGCTAAGGGACACAAGGAAATCTAAAGGCCTGAACAGAGATATGCCATATAATGAATGAGAAAAACTACATCATGATCCCACCTCTGTCCCGAGGTCTTGCCTCTTTATGTGTTGTGGAAATGAACAATATTTGAGACCAGCAGGTCTGGATTTTAAGGCTTTTCTTCACACAAATGATTACATGCAAACCCCTGCATTTGACTTCCACATTAGCATACAGCCATTCACGCATATATTAAGGAGCTGAAATTTTTGAGACTGTATGAAAAGATTCCTGTTCTCAGGATAAACTTTCACAGACTAAGTACAATGAACATGTTGATGGGCAGCATTCACCGTGGTTAGAACACCTTCTCTGCCAAGACAACTCATCATTGATAAGAAAGTAGAAAGTATATCTCAGTTTTCATAATTGTAAAAAGATATCAGGAATAATTGATTTATAAAGGCTAAAAGCTACAAAGGCTATCGTATACCTTGAGGGTAAAATATCTCCTAGGAAAACTAGAGTAAAGCAAACAATAATAGTCCAGATTCTGTATTTGTAAGGGGAATTGAGAATCTGCAAAAATTCTTAAGCCTTAAACTGTGTGAATATTCTTAGAGGTCTATGAACCTCAGCTCCCAATGAATTTCTCAGCGAAAGTCTTAACAGTACCTAATCTTGCTGTTATAAACTTTACAGAAGCTGTAGTCGCATGTTTATGATCTTGTTGATTTCTCACAACAAATAATGAGGTAAGTGTTGCTTTCTTTTTTTAAACCATAACGTTAAGGCACTGAGATATTAGGTAACTTCCCCATCACATAGGAATCATGGGATGCTGGCCCTACAAGTTTGTTACAAATTCCTGCTCTTTGATTATTTCTGTTGGCCTTGCCACAAATTGTTTTTCACTCAAAGCCATGCTTTCTCATAATGAACTTGATCTCCTGTTGGCAAAGAAGAAATCAGACTCTGAGGTTGCTCAGATTGAGGGTGGTAGTTTTTATAATCACCTGCTAGCCAGTGGCTGATATTTAATCTGCAACTGACCCACACCCTAAGCAGGGACTTTTCAGTGTCCAGAACATCTTTGATGGATGACCATCCTGTTAGAGCTTCTGTACTTAGAACCTGGCTAACCATGCATGGAAAAGATAAATCTGGTTTGTAATTCCAAACAGTTTGTTCTTACTAGAAGAGTTACTGAAAGTCCAGATGCACAATCTCAGAGACTTATTGGCTGAAGTGTTTGACTCTTTAATTCTGCATTCTAGTTAAGTCAACCAAAGATTGTAGAACCCTGCTAAGTCATTCCCTCTTCACTTCTCTTTGAAGCATCCCTTCTGCATTGAATAAGGAATTTCCTTCCTTCTGTCTTCTCAAAGGAAAACCCTTATGTTCCTGGCTTCAACCACTCATGGATACACTGATGATTTCCATGTGGAATTTTTCATTCCAGAACTGTCCAGTGAGTAGCTTCATCTGTATATGGAAAAGGAGTGATACATGACATTTCCAACTGATACAGCAATGTTCTCAGTATCTTTTACCTGTATTCCACTTTTTTGGTACTCTTACCATCTAGAAATCAAGAAAACATAGTATCATTGTTTTCTCATCACTTACACCAAATTAATCATATTTTTTAGTTATATTCAACTTGATAGTGTGTGTGTGTATGTATGTGTGTGTGTGGTATGTGCATCTGGGTGTATGTGTGGGGAGCACATATACTTGAGTATGTACTTGAAGGATAGAGGGGGATTTGGGGTGTCCTCCATCATTATTTACCTTATTCCTTTGAGACAATTTATTCTATTTTATTATTATTATCATTATTAATATTATTGCCCAGCTAGCATCTAGCACATCTCAGCAATTTTCTTACTTTCTTGCCACCACCGTCCTCCTCTGCTGAGGATGCAAACACACACAGCCACACCTGGATTTTCACAAAGGTGCCAAGATTGAAAGTCAGGTCCTTATATTTGTGCAGCAAGTGCCCTTCCTCACTAAGCCATCTCTCTGGTTTCTGTGGGTCATATTTAGTTCTCAACTTTATCTTATCTGCTCCACTTGGACAACAAATGACACAACTTAGATCCCTGGACTCTAACTTGGATTGCAGGATAAGTCCTTTTTGGTATCCTCCTCATCTATGAACACTGTCATTATTATACCAAAATACCTAAACAAATAACACCTACAAGGGAGTCTAGCTTATTGCTTGGCAGAATTCAGTTCATGGCCATGATAGAACAGTAACAGAAGGCTATGGTAAGGTGAAATGTTTCACATCATAGCGTCCTAAAAGCAGAGAATATTTGCACTAACTGGTTTGCTCCTTTCTTCCTCTTCACTTTACTTGAGTCCTTAGTCTTTGGCTTGGTGTCTAATATTTTTGGCAGCTCATTACTCTTTTAGATTTTCTTCTCTAGAAACATCCCCATAGACTTACTTAGAGGTATGCTTTGCTAACCCCCTAGATCACAAACAATCTAGTTGGCATCGTGGTTATCTTCAAAGCCAATATTAGTGTGACTGAGAGGGCCCAATGTACTTTATCACATCTGCTTGCCTCTTCCAATAATTCCCAAATCTTTAATCGAAAGTCTGGATGCTTTTTTTCCTTTGTCCAAATATCAGAGTGTAATATAAAGTGCCCAACACAATGCTAATCACAGAGCACATCCTTGAGCCAGAATATAGAGTAATGACCAGCAATAAGCTCCAGAAAAACTTGAGGAGACAGCCAACTGTTTCACTCAGATCTTAATATATCATATATCTACACCAAATGTCACCTTCTCATGCCTTTTTCTGTATCAACAACTACCTTACAGTACTCAGGCTGATTATTCTGTTAGCCTGACCACTTTCAGCCTTCTGAGATATAAGTTTGCTACATTTGTACCAACTGGCTTTAGTTTCCACATTTTTTAAATGCCAGAGAAGTGACTTTATTCCTTTATAACAAATATTGTATATTAGACCCTTTTGTTTCTATAGCAGGTATGTTTACAGGTGAACTTAAAACAAGTTGAGTCAAAGAGAGAAAATGCTCTATGGTATATAACAGCTTTTTAAATTCCCAATATAGATATGTCTTAAAATATTATTATTGAATCTACTTTCTTGAATCTTCAACTGGCTATTTAAGTGTTTATTTTTTAATGTTTGATAGGAAAAAGTGTTAATGCTAAAAAATAGTCTCTCAGTATCTTTCCCCCGATCTCACTCTCTTTCCTTCCCTCACCATCATTGTTCCTTGTCTGTTGTCGTGTTTTGAATCTTCTGAGATATCTAAAAATTTTGGTAAACTTCCAAATAATATTCATCAAATAAATATTTTTATTTTTTATTTTTAAAAAATACAAATATATTAACATGGAGCAAAAAGTTTTATTATGTCATTCTAACTCCCAGTCTTGGTATTATTAAATAGTTCAGGCAGGGATGTCAGAATACAAGGAAAATGTACATTGTCAGGGAGAGAACTGGGAAACTTCTGGATTTACCAGGAGTCAAGAAGAATCCCAACTTGATCACCTTCTCAAAGTCTCTTTGAGAATTTTTAATGTCTTCATATCCAACAGACACATTTACAATATTTTCATACAATTAGATAGAAGCATCTCACTGAGAGTATTTCAGAACATAAGCATTCTATTTACTTTGATGTAGCTGTGATGATACCTTGACAGAAGCATCATGACGCAGAAAAGGATTTATATTTTAAAAACTACAGGTCATAGTCTGTCATTTTGAGGTAGTAAAGCAGGAGTGGAAGTGACAAGTTGCATCACATCACAGTCAAAAGCAACAGGAGACTAATGCATCTTTGCTTACTTTTGCAAATTCAGGTAGCTTTGTTCACCCTTTTCTAGTTCAGGTCAACCCTGTGCAGTGTTGCTGCATTTGTTCAGTTTGAGTCTTCCCATTTCAGCTAATGACCATAATGCTCTCCCACAGACATGCCTGTGAGCCAAGCTGATCTAGATAACTTTTTATTAAGACTCTTCCCTAAGGTGATTCTATGTTATAGAAAATTGACAGTTAAAACTAGTCAGCCGAATTTCAATTTAGTTTTTAAAGGCCATACATGAGGCAGAAAGGATAATAGTCTTTACAATGACAAGTCACATGTGTAGAGTAGAAAGCCAGAAGCTTCCTGAATGGACTCTATCATGTCCACTCCTGTATCATCTTGAACCTCTACATAGTGGCATTACAATGGCAACTTCATGGGACAGGAAGTACCAGAGGGCCCAATAGGATCCACACTAAGATGTTTCTATTTTTTTTTGCTTTTGTAAGAGTTTGTTAACTTTTTGTCTGATTCCTCTTATATGTTTTTACAGTGATGATTTTTGTAGTATCACAGTCCCAAATAGCATAGCACTATGTAAAGACAAAACAATTTATTAATATCAAAGATCTAAGCAACATGGACATTCTGTGACTCATCTAATCATAAATAAATGACAAAAATACAAAGTCTGGATTTTTTTTTATTTGTTGAAGCAAAATCAAAGAGAATTTTGAAGAGCAAGATCTCACTGCTCTGTACTGGGAATCAAGCCCTCGTCACTCTTAATGGGTGTTGCATGCCAAGTTACCTAGCCCCTGGGGTGAAAATTTCCCCTAAAAAGACCTGGAAGGAATTCAAGGCTGCTAAAGGCTTGAATAAAACTTGACTTAATGTGCATTGTACATTTTTATTACCCTAGATGATATAATTACCTTCTTAAATCATGTGAGAAACACTTAAACACATTATTAGTATATGATAATATTCACATAACAAACTAGCTTGGTGCTAGTCTTTCTGAGAGAAGGGAGTAGATACCAAGCAGTCTAACAAAACAGAAAATGTGTTAGACATAGGAACAAATATGATTCTACTAAATACCATAATATTTAAACAAATTATTTTCTGCTGGACCTACTTGGGTAAAAGAGGTTCAATTTTAGTACTTCAAGAGATTCTAAAGTGTGTTTTCCTTATATGCTCTAAGAGCAATTAGCCCAAAGATATATATATATATATATATATATATATACTTATTTGCTTTTGCAAGAAAAATGAGAAGAGTGATATTTTAGTAAACAAGCTAGTGCATTGGCATTACTGGAGTTGTCAGCATCCATTTCTTGGAGTGTTTTGAAATAACAGAAGTGAATATAATAAATAATAAATGTGAATTTATTCTTTTTGTCATCATGCCAAAGTTCATCAAAACATGATTCTTAGTGGTGGTCTGAGAGGGGCTGGTTTAAAAAGTCTTACTTCACAAAACATTGTAAACTCTTGCCGTGAACAACTTTTAGAAGTCAGAAGCCTGGAAGCAAGGTCCATAGCCAGAGGTGTGTCTGTCCAGTCTTCTGGCACCTTTGGTTTGCCTTTGGAGGTGGGCTGGAAGGGTGAATCAGGTCCCCTCCTCTGATATTCTGTAGGCCCAAGATCATGCAGGAAGAGGCAGGTTTCTTCTTGGAACCTCCTGGGGCTGGAGAGGGCTGCTATCCAACAGGAGGTGATGAGTCGTAGGTGGGATCTGGCTCCCCTGATGCTTGATTGAAGATCAAAACAGATTTTTGTTTGGGCAAATGTCTTTCAGACATTTGGAGCATTTAAAACTTAACCTTCAGCAGTATATTAAGAGAGACGGGCTGTTAGACATTTTATAGCAGCCTACAATATTACATTTTGGCAGAAAGTGACTGGCATGGTTAATGAAGCTAATTGGTTACTCAGAAGTCTGGATGGGATGGGGTCTACATAAAGGTGGGAAAGAAAGACTGTTGTGCCTTTGAAAACCTATAATTGGCTGTGTTTACACTGTCCTAAAGGCGGCTATATAAACCTAATAGAAATATGAGTAAAACATGCATTAGTGTTATCTTTTCGGTACTGTTTTTCTCCTAGGTTTTAAAGATTTAATATAATGAAATGAATATTATGCCATGAAACACTGACTACTGAATGGGGACAAAATAGCCTTTGTGAATATGTGTTATTTTTTAAACTGGACCCATATTCAAATGTGAGGATTTTTACAATATTTCATTATATAAAGATTTTAATTGAAATTTATGTAATCTTTTTAAAAGCATGCATAAGAAAATTGTGTTTAAAAACATTTCTGTTCAATTTGAGGATTTAATCAGGGCATCCTTCTTCTTAATCTTTTTATTTTCTTGAAGCTCATGATCAATGCAGATTGGATAGAACTGACCTGTGGGACTGAGTAAGCAAGATAACATCTGATGCATATCTATGCAGATAAGTCAGCACTTTAATCTCTCAGAAATGCACAATAAAATATATTATTATCATGAACTCAGATCTAAACTGTCAATAATTCTGAGGTTTGGGTGATCATCTGGTCAGTGTAAAGTCAATTTAAACAACCCAACAATCTCATTTCAGATTTAATGTATTAAATAAGTCTGTCTACCTGATGGACACATAATGTAAGTTCATCAGCTCATAAGAAGAATTCAAAATCTAAACCCCAAACTGACTGCTGAGAATCTGCATAATGGATTAACAAAATGATAACAAAATTTACATATATAGCATTGATAAGATGGTTAATCAAAGGGCTGCCAATCCTTTAGTTTTATAGTCTAAAATTAAAACATGTTTTCTTTATCAAAGTTATAATTGGCATTATATTTACTGGTGGAGCATAATAATAACATGATGTTTTGATACATACATTGGGAAATGATTAATTCAAGTGATTTAACAACCATCACCTGACATACCATTATATTTCTGTGTGTTTAGACTTCAGATGTGAGAGTTTGCTTTTCTGTGTTTATTCTGCTAAGCAGTATGTTCTCCTAGACCATCTTCACTGTGACATAAGAATCCTAAATTTGAATCTTAGTGTATTTCGAAGTTTTAAGGTCAATAGGGGGTTCTTGTGGAATTAAAAAAAAGAAGTTCCCACTTAAAGTCTTTCTCAGACAAAATAGTGTAAGTTGAAAGAGTCATATGGCTGGTTCTTAACTCAGGAGTAAATGAAGCACTTGTAGATATCCCCCCAACATCACAAACACTCAAGTATGCATGCTCCTATTTCATGAACATCCATTAACATGACTGAATTAATATATATGCATACATACATCAAAAACAAATCAATCATGTAGCTGGAAAACAATAATGGAAATTTCCAAAAATCACAGATTTGAGAATAAGATGTCACATCAATAAAAGGAGCTTCTGTTTTATAATTAACAAAAAAAACTAGGGACAATGGGTTGGATTAGGGGTGGGATTATTTTTGATAATATACCAACATAATGTCTTATAAATGTCTTTCCATTTTTATCATCAACCAAGCAATAGGAAATGTAGGAGAAAATTATCTTGTGTTACTTTGTTTGTTTGTTTATGAAATGTTGTTTTGGGGTAAAAAAAGTGTTACAGATTTGTTATTGACTTACAGTTCTATGACATCCTTGATAAAGACAGTGAATTATAATAATTTTTTGTAACTTAAAGATAATATTTTGTGTGTCGTAGTAAATTTTTATAGTGAGAAAGTAAGTAGCTTCTATTTTCAATTAGTATTTGTTTTGTTTTCTTTTTGGTCTATCAGTTTCTATGATAGATAGTTAGGTACATAGGTAGGTAGGCAGATAGATAGATAGAAAGAAAGATGAGAGATGGGATGGATAAATGATAGATACATAGCTACATAAATAGATACATAGGTATATCAATACATAGATACATGTGTGTGTATATATGTATATATATATATATATATATATATAAACTAACATTCTTTTGTGCTGTGGGTCTCCAATTTTTATTTAAAGCTTCCTGTATTTTTACTTCACATATATCGAAGCTTTGTTATTAAATTCCTCCAAGTTGCAGATTATTTGGTTAGTCAATGGTATCCTTTCTTTGATAATTATTTCTTTCTATGCAAATTCTGATTTTCATTTTAAAGACTTACACTTGTTATTTTAATTACATCCTTTTCTGTGGGGCACAGTGTTATCAGCGCCTTCCATTTTTTTGATGTCTGTATATGTGAGGGTTTTATGCATATCCTTTGACTGAACTTTGATTTTTTTTTACGAATTTCATAATGAAACTCATCATTTTATTTGAATATATGCTAATAAGAAAAGTATACATTAAAACACACACATTTCAGGAAATAAATGGATTCAGTATTTTTCTGCACTAAGAAAAATACAAATGTGAGGGTAAAGTGATGTGGAGAGCCATGCTGCCACGCCCTAAGATGGCACTGACTTCCTGCCCTTCACCCCTTGAGGGTGAGTGTTCTCATATTGTAAACAACTCCTTTTTTGGTCTAAGCTTGGGTTGCAGCCTGCTACTGCGTACATGGACCTATGAGCGATACCCACGTGGCTTATTAGGATTGGATGCCCCGAGAGTATTTAGCCATTGAGCGGGCATTCCCCGGGGTAGAAGAAGAAGAAGCCCTTGTAAAGGTCCCGAATAAACTGCTAAAAGAAGATCCTGAGTGTTACACTTTCCTTGCAGGCCAGGTTGCGCGCGACAAAGTGACCCAAAAGAGCCTCTTTCTACAATTGTTATTACATATAAAGTCAATCCATTGACTTCACTACAGACCCTGCAGCCATTTGAATATAAGGCACTTCATAATTATAGGGTTGGTTAAGATTTATATGTAAAATTATTTTATTCAGATATGTAAATTATTTGATTTTCCACATTCTGGAAAATTGAGCACATCATGCTTAATATTTAAATGCTCAGAAATTGTTAAATTATACACAATATTTTGTTAGCTGATTAAAGTAATATAATATTCATAAGAATCCTTCCCAATGGATGTGTCACTTAATCACATCTATTTACTACTTCTTACATCATGCCGCCACCTCAATTCTGTTAAAACAAAAATGGATCTCATTTCTGGTGACCAGATGCATTGATGAGACTCTAATTTGTGAAATGAAAGTCCTCATTTAGTATTTAACATCAACAGTAAAAGTACCAACTCTTCCCTATTACTTAATCAAAAGGAATATAGAATAAAACTTAAATTTAAAGAATAAAGCAATTATCATATATGGTTTATATTCAAATTACCTCTGTAGCTATGAATAGGGTCAAGAAAGTATGTGTCAGAAAGACAGCTGAAAAGATGTTTTACACATGTTATCATTCAAGTTTCCTTATATTATAACTAAATGTGTAGTGTAATAATTTGAAATTATTTTTATACCTTGGAAATAAAAGCACAATTCAAGTATAATTGGTGAAGCTGTAGTAGTTATGAAGATAATGAAAACGAACTTTGGAAGAACATAATTGTGCCTTGTATCATGGATATATACTTAAATAGTCTTAAGAACAACAAATAATTTAAAGATACTTTGGGATCATTGCTATAAAAATATGTTAATGTGATGATAATTTATTTTCAATTGTTTTCTATCTTTATACCCAAAGATCTGCATGCACTTTCTATTTCCAATTAACTCTATAATAAGGTTGTAATTCTCTATATTTCTAGTGTGATATTGTTACACAGCATCAAAGAGAAGAGAATCTTCTATCTTTTCTACAGAACAAAACAGGGTCTAACACAGGACAATCCACACCACCAATATTGCCCTAAGGAATTACTCACTCTGAAAGTCCCCAAAAGTCACAAAGTACCTTTTGTGACAAAGTCTAAAAACAAAAGGTTATACTGGGACACTGACATTAGCCATCCTTAAAAACAAACTTAACTACTGATCCAAGTGACTCTTGCATAATCACATACCTCGTTCAAGGCTGAAATATGTCAATTATATCATACCAGCACTTAATTTTCAAAAATTAAAAAGCATAAATCTAATGCCAATGCTTTTATCATATTTTTCTCAGGTAAATTTTTGGCTTAAAATTATTTTCTATGGTAAGTATGGAGAGCAGCACATATCTGCATTCCCAACTCTAGGGAAATTGAGATGAAAGAACAAGAGTTTAATAGCAGCCTGGCTTATATAATGAATTTAAGAGCAACATGTGCTACACAGCAAAAGGTTCCCAAAGCAATCCAACTGAGCTCTTGTGGATACTCCTCAGGAATGCAAACTATCCCAAACCACAACCTTTCTTCACTGAAAGTTTAGTACACTCAAGAATGCTACTTTTGGCTTACTACTGTTCCTTTGTTTGGACCATATCACAATTAATTGGGTTTAGCATATTGTCTTTAGTACAATTTTGAAGAATTTTAAGGAATTACTCCAAGTTCACAAAATGAATATAGGAAAGGTCAGATGATTTGAAAAGCAATCCCATTTTGAATTGCTAAAAGTAACTTTACAGATAGATTAAGTGCTGGCAGACTTGGATTATATAGTATATATCAGATACTAAACTGTGAGGAAGATGCCCAATAAAACAGAAATATGCTTTATATATAGAGGAAATACTTACCACCAGCATGTATCAGGGTAGTTGGGAAGACTGACTGACTACCAAAGAGTGGGTCAAGAGAAGGGGTAATGGATTGAGACCATAAATACAGCGTTCTTTGGAAATATTGACTGTAGCTTCTTAAAAAGACTATGCATGAGCTTAACACAGGAAGACCATGGGAAAAAGATCCAAGAGAGCAGGCCAAAGACATACCTAGAAGCAGATACAACAAGACTCTGAAACCAGAAATGTGGCTAGAAAGAACTAAAACTGAAGACACATTTACTTCAGAATTTTATGGAGACACTTCTCCATAATGTTAATATAAAATCAGCTCACACATTGTTGTCTGATGTGAAATATAATGAAGTTTCTAGGAGAAAGTACACTGAAAAAAAAGTTCAGGTTCAAAATATTTCCCCATCTTGTCTAAAAACATATATATAGCATGCTATACATTTTAGTTCTATAATTAGATATAAAAATAAAATCTGAAAATATGTGAGCAAGATGCTAACATTTATATCTCTGAATATCTTTTATGTCTTTACATATAGGACATATATACAATTTGTAGAGGGGAAGAATTCACAGAGTCTATGTAATTTTTCAAAGGTCATGAAACTGGTCACTGAAAATGCTGAAACTACAGCATTATTTGTAATAGCAAGAACCTGGAAACAACCTAGATGTCCCTCAACTGAAGAATGGATTAACAAGCTGTGGTACATCTACACAATGGAATACTACTCAGCAGTAAGAAAAAATGATATCCTAAAATTTGCAGACAAATGGATGGATTTGGAGAATATCCTCCTGAGCGAAGTATCACAAACTCAGAAAGATAAGCAGGGGATGTACTCACTCACTAGTGGTCTCTAAACAAACAAACAAACAAAAGCCAAGCATGCTCAAGCTGCAAACCACAACCACTGAACAGCTTGGGATCAGAAACACCCTGGACTGACCCTTCGAACCCCACTCCAACTATAGGAACACCTGACTCACTCTTGAGGGAGGGGCGACAAAACTGGATTTGCCCAGAGTGGAGACTAATCCAAGCATTATTGGGTCAGCGGGACCATAGGACTGTCTGCTCCCTGCCCAGGGAGGGGATGGGGAGTTGTGGAGAATTAAAAATGACCTGATGTGGCAGGAGGGGGAAGGGACCTTGAAAAAGGGATATACAGGGATGGAAAAAAAATTCAGAGGGAAAGCTGAACACAAAGTAAATACATGTGTAGCAATCTTATTTGCATTATCACCCTTGATAAGTCATGCTTATGATTTTTATCTTCTTTATAGTTATTGTTAACTTCTCAGCATTTTAAATTCATTTTACTGTTTTTCTTGATAAATACAAAATAAATAAAGAAGAAAAAAAAGAAAATGCTGAAACTAAACATTCTTCCACAGACTTTTTTTCATTTTTTATTATTAATAAAGTCTCATTTTTTATTCATGTATCCCCTTGTTCAAATGTCCTTCCCCTCCTGCCCCTACAAGTCACTCTTCTCCCCATCTCCTTATCTCCTCCCTGGCAAGGACTGTAGGTCCCAAGGTCTCAAGGAGGCTTAGTTCAGCATCCACTCCTGGCAAATCCACTTTCCTCATTCCCACATCAAGACTGGCTCAATCTACATTGAATTACTGAAAAATAGGTAAGGAGGACAGCCTTGACAGTTAGTAATCACTAGAAAGCAAAGAATTCTCTAGACATGTACTCTGATCTTTGAATTTACTCTAAAATAGTAGAGTAGAAATTCAATCTGTGAATTTCAATATGTCTTTGGCTTTATAAGATTAAATTTTATTTAGAGCCATCTGAAGAGAAGAAAAGACTTTAACACAAGTTTGCATTACCACTGCAAGACTAACATAAATGTGTTCGAGGAGTCTTTTGTAACTAATAAATTTGGACTAACCAGATATAAGACCAGATGATCAATGGTCTTGACAAATTGGAAGCTATCCATAGTGCTCCCACATTACGACTTCTGCTCACTAAGACTGCATAGCAACTTCTGTGGTCTTCTCTGTTATAATCAAAGATATAATATTGAATTTTTTGTCACCTTAGACTATGTTAAATAAAATGGCATAATGACACATGCACACATACATCACAGAAGTATTTAATACCATGAAGATTTCCACTTTGTTTACTTTACAAAAAAAAAAAAAAAACCAAACTCCTAGTCATTGTCTACATAATTATTTTCATTCATAGTGAATCCCGATCCACAACATTAACAAAAAATCCAATATATCAAACTTGGCATAATCCCAGCACAGAGGAGGTATAGACAGGAAGCCCTCCAGGGTTTGCTGGCCAGTCAGCCTAATCTACAGAATCACTAAAGGGTGGAAAGTTCCTGATGAATGAATGGCACCCTAGCTTACTCTTACTCTCTGACCTTCACACACATGTAACGCGCATGCACATTCACCCAAATACAAACACAAATTTGGACATACTTTTCCATGAAGGAAAATCTACTAAAGAAGGGCAAAACCCACTGCACCAACAACAGAGATCGAATAACACAGGCCATTGGTCTCATACTTCTACTTCCTCCTGATGTTCTCTCCTTTCATCTTTAGCAACATAAGAGCACATTTGCATTGTTAAATACTCCTTTGCCCATGACTCATTTTTCAACTACTGGAAATTGCACAAAGGCAGCTACTTTCATTTAAGCTCCATAATAACTGTAAGCTTTTATCAGTGTCTTCAGTTTTTGAAGATTTGGAAACTTAGCTTACAGCAGGTTAAAAAACAGTCAGGTGATAAAATAGAAGGCCATGGAAGCTGCAGCTTATGATATTAACAGACAAATAAAAATTGTTTAGAAGTTCATTAAAGGCGCACAGTCAGGAACATGAGCACAGTAGATAGAAGACTATAAACTAGCATACACTGAGCATGTAAACAACAATGAAACATCCATCATTACTTTAAAAAGCTATTATACCCTAATACTTGGGCTATTGAAGAATTTAATCACTGGGCAATGTTATTTTAACAGCTCTTGGTACAAGATAAACAATCTTAAATAATCCCCTAATGGGAAACTAAACCATGAGCCAATTTCAACAGCAGTACAAGATTTGGAGAGAAAAAAAAAAAAGCAGTAATCATTCTACACATTGTTCATCATAAACTTAACTTTAAATGAAGGTAGGATGATCAGTATTAATATTCCTCCTTGATGTTTGTAGAATCTTTCAAGATCCCAAGGGATGTCTGTACAAAAACAATGTGGGTAATTAGAATATTCAGAACTAGACAACAAACAAAGACCATCTATGAATAATAGGAAACAGCAACACCAGTAAAGCAACAACCCAGGGGCTGATCATTTTCTGAGTCTGTAATTCATACAATACTTACTGCTAGAAAATAACAGAGACTGCACTAACTGGAATTGGGTCAAAGGTTAGAATATGTAAGGAAAGGATAATTGTTGGAGCTCTTCACAGATCAAGGGGAGGTGTATGGAACTGGGAGTATCTAAGTTCATGAGCTCTGTGAGAAGAACTTGACAGTTTGCCACTCTCAGTTTTAAATGTTTTAAGTTTATTTAAACAGGAATTATTTATAATCTAATTACTTATAAATTTATATATGTACATAATACCTTGAAATAATGTATGTATTTATATACTTGTAATATGTCTATAATATGTTTAAAATATGTACATGTATACAGTCTATACATGTAACATATAACATTAACCAGGCCCATAGCTTAAATATAATCACTAACATAAAGGAGAAAGACCCTAGGTCCTTAAAACTTTAAATGGACTCCAATGAAAGTCAACAGAAAAGAACAGGTAATGTATCCTATTCTGTAATGAATGTGTATAAAGTTTTATTAAGGTTATGAAATGAAACTGGACATTTCCCTGATAATTTGAGTTTTTTTAAAATTATATGCCTACCAAACAAGTATTTCACACTCTTATAATTACTGCAGCTTTTAACTTTACACTTACCACATTGTCGGTGTGCTTTGGCAAAAACATATTTTATATACCATAGAGACCTACATTTTATTTATGGTGCCCAAGCATGCATATCCACATATAAGATACTTTTCCCATACAAAAATCCCAATTTTTAAGGTTGGGGATCACTAGCATAGCCAAGATTCCTAATCACAATTGTTTAGGTTTGGGTAAAGGTCAACAGAGAAAAGAAGGAGATCAAGACATTACTATTTGTACTTATACAATAAAATTAAAGATACCAAATCAAGCCCAAAATGTCCACTGACTCTGAAAAATAAGTATTGACTATGGAGATATCTAGCAACTAAAGCAATGTCAGTTACAGAAATTGTATAAATGGCTTATTTTTTCAAAATCTATGACATTGTTTTAATAAGAAATAACAATGATAGAAAGTTGATTTTATATGATGCATATCATCTTAGTCATTTCTATCTCAGGATTCTTTTTTCTCTGTTTCAAAATAATGTCTGTGTTCTACTCAGTGGACTGAGATACCCTATCAATCAATCGTAGAGCTAACACGTGCCACCTACTAGAAAAAAAATGACAACAAATATAATTCTCACATTTTCAGATTTTTTTTCCTATTGTTTTGAGCCTATAGTAATATATGTACATGAAGATCTGGTAACATTGAATGGCTTAATACAAGTTATTTACTATTATTAAGTAATTAAGTTATTAAGTATTAAGTTATTATAAATCAGTATTACCAATATTTCACATTTTATGATTTAAGCAATGTTCTTTCTATGAACTGTAAAAACTAAGGAATAAAGTTCTTCTTAACATCTCTCTGTGTGTAACTCTCTCTGTGCCTCTGTCTTCTGGGTCTCTCTGACTCTGTCTTTCGTTTTCTGTCTTTTTCTCTAACATACATACACACCAACAATAAATACTTGATTAAAAATTTAAAAGTACTAAAAGTTAGACATTTCACAGTAGTTCTAAGATTCTTGATGAAAATGGAACATAAGTGGACCAGTCTGCATAACACTTCTTCTCTAATACATCAGAAGCATTACAAGTCTTGGGCTAAAACTCCATGTTTTTAAGATCTTGAAGTTATTACTCTGTTGGAAAAAAGGAAGAACAGAGAACTAATATTGGTCCAAATGTGGATGTCCTACCTTTATACTGTTTACTAAGAAGCTAATGATAAAGACAGAAAATAAGAAAGTGATCAGTTCCCAAGGACTGGGGTTAATTCTAAGACAAACCTATATCCAAGTTCGGCCTAACACGCATAAATCTTCCCTCCCATTACTTCCTTTTAGGTGATCTTACCACAGAAAGTTCTTTCTAGAGACAAGTGATGGCAGGAAATGATCGTGTTTCTTATCTGTCCAGTACTTACAGGAATGGCCTCAGCTTATTCTTTAAAAACACTGGCGAAAACAATCTCATAATTAAACAATTCTTTGCTTCATAAAACTGTAAAACTGGAACACAACCATAACCTCTCAAACAAGATACTAAGCTCTGCTATATCTTTTTTGGTGGAAATCTAGATGAATATTCCAAACAATATTGATAGCATACGGTGCATAGATAACACTACAGTACCACCAGTATTATAAACACACAAGAATATAATATCAATATCATTATCAATAATAATATAATTAATTTGTGTTTACTTTTCAACAATAAAAATCCTAACAGAAATAAAGACAATTAGTGTTTTATCTATGGATATTATTTCTATGGAGTAAAATGTAACAATATTTCTCATCTCATAATTTCTAATATTATACTTATTTTTTAATGGAGTTATTGTGTGCCATTGGTAATTTTAAAAGTATTATCAAGTAAGTAAGAGATTTTAGATATTTCTCTCAGCTCACAGCACAATTCTTTGAAATTAGCCACAAATAGGTTTTAACATATTTGTGCTTTATCAGAGTCATCTTTCTGACGTAGGCATTTGTTCTCTTAGGATGCTTACAAAGATGTTTATCATGCACAGAGAATCTGCTAGCCTTTGGTGGTTTTAATCTTAGCTCAGCATCTTAGCATTTAGTACATTACTTTTCGTTCAACCAATCATGTACACACTGCCATGTCAAAACTAAAGTCTCCTTATATGTGAGCTGTAACTCACCTGCCGTGTGTAAAATCCTTCAACATCGAAAATTGAGTTTATGAAAGAAAACTAGAAATCCCACTATTGTGATAAAAGACTCTATCAAATCTTAATCAGTGACAAAATTGATTCCACAGAAAAATATAGACTTTTATTATAGTCTGAGTCAAGCATATCATCTATCTACAGTAGGCAAGAAAAGTCAGTTTTTATTGTATTAGTCTTGTCAAATCACACGACAATCATTGTTTTTGTTTTGTTTTGTTTTTTCTGAGGTGAGTGCAATTTAACTACATTTCTTTCTTCTTTCTTTCTATCCTTCTTTCTTTCTTTCTTTTCTTTTCCTTTTTTTTTTTAATACAGGGTTTCTCTGTGTAACATCCCTGGCTGTCCAGGAACTCCCTCTGTAGACCAGGCTGGCCTCAAACTCACAGAGAGTCCCCTGCCTCCACCTGCTTAACTACAATTTTTCTTTAGATATGGTTTCCTCAGGAAGGAGTCTATTTACAGTAAGATTCCATGGGTATGCAGCTGTCTGAAATACAACAGGTTTGTTTGTTTGTAAGCAAAACTAACCCATGTGTCACATTTCTCTTTCAACAATGCATTTTCCTTTGATAGCCTGTAACGGTTTCACATATTGATCTGAAGATGACCTTGCATTGAAGTTAAGCAACTTTAACAGTAAAAACAGCAACTGCATCCACACTTAGCTGGAATTCAGAGGCTGTTAATGCAGTAACAGTTAAATCCATGGGAAATTCTCCCCCTTTGAAGAATGGCAGCAAAGGAGCCCCATACATTCTAACAAACAGCTCATTACTGCAGACTGTCTATGCAAATTGTACACTTACTACAGGCCCTCAGGGGAGAGTTTTTCTGTTTTCTGCCTCTGGTACTAACCTAGTATAACTTGCCATATTACTGCCAGTAATGTTAATGATGGTGATTATTAGTAATAACTCTGAGTAATGAGGTTTTCTTCCCTGTACTCAAAATAATTGCTCCATGTAAATCCACTGTAAGTTTTACAGTGCGCTAAAGATTAGTAACATTAGAAACTTGGCAAATCTTACTTATAGAGGCATTTTACCTAATGATCTAATTCATCAGTTCCCAGGCTTAGCAGTCTAGAAACTCACTTACTAGGAAGAATCTTTTTTCTTTTCGTATTTACACTAAGATACAACCTAGTCACCCTGTTGTATATGTAGGGAGATTTTTGTGAATGTCTTGAAAGTATAAGCTCTGCTGCATGTAGAGAAGCCCATGAGAACCCTGTTTCCTGCGTCTCATAGATTGAGCTACACCCTAAGTGATCTCTGATTTAAGTGGTTTTAGAAGAAAACTATCTTGTACTTTGATATCTTGAAACCATTCTAGATTAGGTGATACTTATGACAAACTTGTAAGAAATTCATCCCACGTGCAAACCAATGCTTGAGATCAACCACAAGGAGGAGAGGGGAGTAGCTGTGCCTTGCTTTTCTAAATGGCTTCACTTCTAGTGTATACACGAATCTCCAGCGAAACAGGAGATGTGAGACGAAAGATACTCTTTCCTTGATACTGGTTTTGTGTGTGTGTGTGTGTGTGTGTGTGTGTGTGTGTGTGTGTGTGTTTGGTTGTTTATGTATATATGTGTGTTTGTGAATGTGTGTGTATCCATGTATGTATATGTATGTATGTGTGTTTGTATTTGTGTATATGTGTTTGTGTTTGTTTGTGTATGTGTGTGTGTTTATGAACATCTGTGCATGTGAAAGAAGGTCAGAGCACAACCTTAGTATTTCCCCTCATAAGCAATTTTCCCCTTTCTTCTTTCTTTCCATTTATTTATTTATTTGTTATTGAAGACAGAGTAAGCTCTGGCCAGCACATGCCAAGAATCTGTTCTCTCTCCCTTTCCAGCACTGGGTCACAAACAGGTTTCCATATCTGTCTCTTTTTTTTTTTACAGAGGATCTAAGGATGGAATCTAAGACTTTTTGCTCACTGGGCCATTTCTCTAGCCTTGCTATTATTTTTTTACTTGATATTTTGATTGTGAATTGATACTAAAAAATATGGAAGGCCACTGATTTAAGTAAGGGAGACATGTGTGTATCCAACTGACTCATTTGTGACTCTTTCCCATGCATGATACTCTTGACAAATAAAGACTAGTTTAGCAAAGAACAATAAATCAAAGACAGATTCCAAAAATGTTTTTCTTGTCCAAATCAAAAACTTAGATTAATAAAATCCTTTTGAAGTATGTGTAAGTATCACAGTTAATATTCTGTGTTTCTTTGTTTTTTTCACACTTTTAAAGTGCATAAATAACATATAAGGGTGTAATTAAAAATCAATAACCCATTAGTAATCTTGTTTGTGTGTGTATGGATTTTATAGGTATATTTGTGTTTATTATTAGGTATTTATGTAAATTTGCTATCTTTGTGATGATATATTGTATACTTAATAAAATAATTAATCTGGAATATTAGAAGACAGAGTCACTCTCTTAGCCAAGCCACCCACAGCTTTAATCCCATCACTGATGGCAGAGATATGTCTGGATCTCTGAGTTGGCGGCCTAACAGAGCCAGGCAGTGGTGGCACACACCTTTAGTCCTAGCTCTAGGAAAGTTGAACCAGGAAGTGAGATGGCTAGGCAGAGGGAAAGAAGGGAGAAGTTCAGCTCTCTCTTCTGCTTCCCTTGACGTTGAGGATGAAGAGGGAACTGAGAGAATTCTGGAAGACAGGCCTGAGGTGCTGGCTGGGTGAAAATTGGCTGTAGTTTGTTCTCTGTCTCTCTGATATTTCAGCTTTTCTGTGATCTCTGGCTCTAGTTTTTATTATAATATCACAAAGAATTTATGCAAAATATTCTTATTTCAACACCCTATTACTTCCTTTAATAACTATTTTAGCAATTCTTGAAATTCACTGTTCTTTTTTTCCCATCCTTTCTTTCTACCTCTACTTTGTGTACACTCTGACCAAATAAATTTTATTTAGTATATTAAATAATTTTAAAAATTGTTTTAATTTGAAGTGAGGTATAGAATATTTCCACTGGAATACTCAGTTTAGGATTTTGAGGGTTTTTTTTTAGAATAAATTTAATTAAAATCTATTTGGTTGTATTCTAATGTCTTTATTTTCTACTTCACTAACTTATTATGTCACTTTTATTTATCTATTGTCTTTATATTTAATCTAATGATATTTTTGAACTTGACAGATTTATTTAATCCTTAAGGATTAATCATTTTTAAAGCATCATTTTATATTATCCAATAACTGTTGGTCTAAAGTTTGCAGTTTCCCACTAGCTTGGTTAAGTTGTCTCTGTAGACTTCCCCATTATGATCTTGACCACCCCTTGCTTATATAATCCGTCTTCTTTTTCTGCAACTGGAGCTTAGCCTGGTGATTGGCTGTGGATCTCTTCATGTTTCCATCAGTTACTAGATACAACTGGATGAATCAGATAGATAATCTATTAATCTGATTACTGGGGAAGGCCAACTAAGGCACTTTCTTCTCTATTGCTAGTAGTCTAAGCTGTGGTCATCCTTGTGGATTCCTGGGGACTTCCCTAGCATCAATTTTCTCTAACCCCATAATGTCTCTACCAGCATTATTCATAATAGCCAGAACCTGGAAACAACCTAGATGCCCCTCAACTAAAGAATGGATAAAGAAACTGTGGTACATTTACACTATATATTATTACTCAGCAGGAAAAAAATGAATGACATCATAAAATTTGTAAGCAAATGGATGGAACTAGACAATATCATCCTGAGTGAAGTAACCTAAACCAAAAAGACAAACATGTTATGTACTCACTTATAGGTGGATGATACTAGACATAAAGCAAAGAATAACCAGGTTACAACCCACAGCTCCAGAGAAGGTAGGTAACAAGGAGGACTCTAAGAGGGATGCATGGATCATCCTGAGAAAGGAAAATATATGAGATCTCCATAATTAACCTGGGGAAGGGGAAAAGGAAGGAAGGGGATGGGGACTGAGAACATGAGGGAAAGGGATGGTAAAGCTGGAACAGGGACAGAGTGAGAGAAATGAAACTTACAACATACCTTCTATTTCATTAGCTCTGAAACATATAAAGTTTACATTTTAAGAGCTGCAAAAGAAAAGAGCCAACTCACATATAAAGGCAGACCCATCAGAATAACACCTGACTATTCAATGGAAACGATGAAAGCAAGAAGGGCTTGGTCAGAAGTTAGACACACACTAAAAGTACATGGCGGCCAAACTAGACTACTATACTCTGTGAAATTATCAGTCACCATAGATGGAGTAAACAAGATATTTCATGACAAAGTCAGGTTGTTTTTAATGCTTCTTTCAAGTTTATTTTTATTATAACCAGTTAATAAGACGCAATGTTTTGTAACAAGTGTGTTGTGCTCTTTCTGCCTTAGTCCATCCACACACACACACACAGTGTGCCTACTTTGGCAACAGTTCTTTTTAGCTTTGGTTGGGTTGTTCTCTCTTGTCTCAACTTTAAACTCAAAAGTACCCTTTACCTCTTTCCTTTAGATCTCTCTGTTAGCTTTTATCATCTCCAGGGACAGGAACTTTCAAAAGGTGGAGTAGAATACAATGATAGCCCCCTGCATCAGCTCCATTGTGTCATTGTGACAAAACGAACAAAGGAGGCATGATTTACTTGGTCCCTGCCTTCAGAGCTGTACCAGAGAGAAAGATGATGGGGCAGGTCTGCTCTTATCATATATCATGTTTGGGTGAGAAGGAGACAGAGGGGGGGGAAACTCTTGTCATTTTGGTTACTTCTGAAATTAACTAAAACCCAGGAGGTTGGGAACACCTGTGAGGGATTTTATTTTCTTAATTAAATCATTTGAAGTGGTAAAGCCTACTTTTAATCCACATCTTTTGAGGTGGGAAGAGCCTCCATCTTTAATCTGGCCCATACTTTCTGCTATCAGTGGATATAATGGACATTTGAAGAAGGGAACCTGCTTTCTATCTGCTTGCTCTCACTCTCATTAGCAAATCTATCCCTTCATTATCATTAAAGTCTACTTCTTTGGGATTCCAGAATATTCTGAAGACTAACTAAGACATCCAGCCTCATTAGACTAAAGAACTCCTGGATTCTTGGACCTTCTGTTAGTAGACAGCCATTGTTGGATTAGCTGAACCACAACTCATACACCATTCTAATAAATCCCCTTTCTATAGGTAGATTAATTCTATGAATTCTGTTTCTCTACACATACACAGAGAATAACAGAGTCAGAGAGAGACATATATGAAAAGACACAGGGTGAGAAAGACAAAATGAAGAATAACCTCTAAGAACCTGCCCCCAGTATAGTACTTCCCGAGCTAGGCCCCACATGCTCATTTCCACAACCTCCTCACCACCAATGGGAGTCAAGCCTTCAAAGCCTGTGCCTTTTGAACAGACATGTTATATCCAAATTATAACACCCTACTCTTGATAAACCATTGCTTTAGCTCATCAAATTATTTTATATATAGAAATTCTGTTTCTAATCTAGGGAGAGATTTAATTCATCAAGCTTCAGGATTTGATTTTTTTTCTTTAAAAAAAAAAAAACATTCTTTAGGTCTAATGCTAGGTATTCAGATACAAACGTGGGTTTCAAGAAATAAACTTACTTCAGGGTACTGGGCAGAAATCCATGATAATATCGCTAATTATTACATCAGCTGCCAATGTTAGTATTATTCAATTGATGGGTGAAGAGACTGCCGTAAGGGGTTTAGAAACCTGCCAACTGGGCTTAGCTGAGCTCTAGATAATAAGAGGGTACTGTCTCAGGAAAACATTTTCATATAATCACATAGTTGATCCAGAAAATAGTTTTAATTCCGACTTATAAACAGTTCTTTAAAACTTGTGTGTATGGGCAGAGGGTGGGCCAGAGAGACAGATGACTTAGTGGTTAAGAGTGTTTAGTGCTCTAGCAAAAGACAGAGGTCACTACATAGTGGCTCATGAACACCTGTAGCTTCAATGCCCTGGGACAGGCATATACACACATGTGATGCACTTACATGCCATATTCATTTATGTAGGCAGACACACACAAAATGATGAATAAATAATTTTAAATGGTACTTTTGAAGGTACTGAAATTCTATCTTCAAAGCAAAAGATTAAAAATCTAAATTTTCCTTTTAAAGTTCCTTCATAAAATTCTATGCATATATAAACATGCATATTTAGTGTTTCTTTAATTGGTCATTACTGAGTATATAAAATCACTTTAATAAGACATATGAACATTCTTCTGGACACAGAACTAATTCATCTCTTCATAATAGCTTCCTGCTGCTCCATAAATAGATCAATAAAATTTTATTGTTCTTTTACATGTTGGAGTTTTAAGTGTAAGAAGTTATATTATTAAATCTTTCTTATAGGTATACATAGCCAACTCACTGATTATTAATTTGTTCTTATTTTCTTTATTTGCATATTTTACATTATCTCCTCTCTTCAATAGTAGTGTGCATCTCAATCAACTTACATGTCAGTCCTCAAGTGAGTCTCCATCCTGCCTGAGGAACCAAGTGAATGGGAAAATAATAAAAACAGACCGGAGAGCAATTTATGAGATTTTTAAAAATCTTTTCAATCAAAAGTTAAATAAAGTGCTTTTATTTGCACAATGTATAGTGATTCAAAACAGAGAACTATTCCAAAAAATATTGTTTTTTTTCAACCTGCCATTTAGGGTCATGCCAAGTTTATTAAGAAAAATAGTATTATTGGTCCCTGGATTGCACCATTCAAAATTTTCATTTTATTTCATGTTATGACAATACACGTTCTGAAAACAGGCAAAAAAGCAGATTCCAGCTACTGTCCAGAATAAATGCTTTCCAGAATAAAGAGGTATGATCTTTTTTGACTACACAATTTAAAAATCTATTTTAAAAAGCAAAATATACTTAAATTCTAGTAATCATATTTTTAAAATTATGGGATATGAATTCTTCAGCATCTTGAACAATATTACTTAGTAATTCTACTTCCTTGGGTATGTTTGTAAGACACACCTGTATTTGTCTGTACAAGTATGCATAGGAAATCATTTCATATTTTTATTTTTGGTTGTGAGCCTACCTTTTAGTGGCTGAGCCATCTCTCTAGCCATATTGTAGATTTTTAAAATGAATTTCTACAGCATTTGGTAAAATCCCATGATAACCTTAAGTTGTATGTGTGTTTCCCATTATGGTGAGAGTCAAGAACCAAAGAGAAGAAAGTAAGAAAGGAAAAGAGAAATTCTTGATATTTAACCTCACATACATAGCAATGTGATATGTCATTACCTAATGATACATTGACAAACAATAAAACAAAATCAGAGAGAACACACAGATTTTTTTACTTAATGGAATTAAAATTATATAATCAGGACATTGGCTCTTTTAAGTGTGCTGGGCTCTCTGTCACTTGGACCAATGGATCCATTCATTCCAAGTCCTGAGTTCCTGTCCAGTTTAGCATATCATTAGTTGAAAGTAATTGTTGAGAGGATACTTTGTTACCAAGGCTACAGACCCTCTATCATTTTGGTGCAGGGTAGGTGCCCTGAATGAAGGCTCCTATTTCCCCAGTGTCCTTCATTGTGTTAGTCTCTTCACACAATCGTGTGATTGTATACTGCTAAATAGTGATTTGGTGGTAATGGTGCGTTTCAAATTGGCGACTCAGATAACAAGAACGAAGGGGTAAAAGAAGAGAGAGTATGATCTTAACCTACTTATACACCTGCACGCTTCACCTGAATCAACTCAGGGGCACAATCCCAGAGTAATAACTTCAAGAATTTTGTGAAGGTAGAATGAAGTGGTGCTGGGAAGAAAATATAAGTTATGTCAGCACATGAACCTTGTTTTTCAAGACTTCCTCTTGATGGGAAACTTCATTCTTCTCCTTTTCTACACATGCCGCTCTTTGGAGAGTCGAAGCAATCAAGAGCCCCATCTAGCATTGTTTCAGGAGGGAATGTGATCTGGATTAGAAGCTCTTTAAATGGTGTCATCCAGTGTACAGAGAAAGGAATGGACATTTTCCCACAGTAGATGAGGAAATATGGTCTCTTCTAATGCATGAGCAATAGGCACGGCACATTGCGGAGACATGCAGCTGGGAAATGTCTAACTCATGCCTGATTTTCTTTTTGATTAGCCTGCGTTTAATCAGGGTGGTTGTCTATGAAATAGAAGCATTAAAAAGTTTTGGTGGATAGCATTTTACTGCCTTTAAAAAGTGAGTCTTGACCCATGAAGATTTTTTTTCCTGTCTTTCTTTCATTCTTTTATGTACAAATGAGTACCAGGAATTGGACTTAAAGCCCTTAAATATTCATTTTACTATTGCTATACAGAATCATCTGGCAACTGAATTATTAGAGACAGGATGTGTTTCATTGAACTCTCTTATATTTTGTAAATACTAGCAAGACTGTGAAGACATAGAAGCAAACTAAGGTTTTAACTGACGTGAATAAACATGTCTGTGTAGATAAGAATGTATAACTACAAAAAAATCTTCATTTCTACAGTAAAAAAATGTTGAAGCAATGTCATCAAAGAGTTGATTAATTAATTCTTTTGAACACCATCACAGTCAAACACACCTGTCAATCAAATATTAAGCCTTGTCTATTGAAGTTTGGTCACTGGTTATTTCATCTTAACAATACTTGTCTGTGTAACAGATTAATAACTTTGGTTTCACTGTTTTAAAATATTATGGAGAATGTTTATGACATGCCAAACAGTCTACACTCATTTCTGGGGGAAACTGTAACTCGTTGTTTACTTGACTCAATCTATTTCTGTTCCAAATCAAACTTTGAAACACCCTTCTGGACATTAGTAGGTTGTTCTGCAGAAGAATAGCTCCCACAATGACAGTTCTTATTTCCTTTGGTTGGTCTGTCTGCAAAAAATAGGCTGGTGAATCATGCCCATCAAGTATATTTATACTTACATGATACACAGTTTTCTCAAATGTCCTCAACTATGAATGTTTCCCCCAAGCTTTCTTCACAATCTCATTGGCCAGAACCATGGGATAGTTATGTCCCAAAGTTCAGTCACCTGGAAGAAGTTATAAAGTGATAAATTGTCCAATCACAAATTTATTGACTAAACATTAAGAAACTTAATGAAAAGTTTTTTTGTGTGTATTAAGGGCAGCTAGAGAAGAAAAACTATCTGAAATCCAAACAAAACTCTCAGTTTTATAATGAGTGTAATATTTTATAACTCAAGAATTCAAATTTACTAGAAAGGCCTGGAAAATTAACCAAATATTGCGAAATATAAGCCTGCCTGTCTTCACTGCAGTGAGGGACACACCAAAACCCAGAGACAGACATTTGTGAATAAGGGTTTCTTCAGAGTAGTAGAATGAAAAATATGTTTGATGAAGGAAAGTATTGAAAGTGAAGGGTAAAGAATGTATTCTTGGGTGTTCATAAAAGTTCTCAATTATATAACAAAGTTTTAGAGATATTTCAATGAGAGTTAAAGATGTGGCTCAGTGGTAGAGCCTTGCCTAATATGCAAGCGATCCTGGAAAGTAGAGACAGACATATTGCTAGAGCTCAAAGTAGCTGAAATGTGATCATGTTCAATGAAAAACCTGGCCAGTAAGAGAAGACACTGGACATTCATAAGAATACATACACATGCACATGTACACACATATGCATATCCAAACATTCACATACATACACACAAAATAAACAGAGAAATAACAGAAATAAACATAAGGATAAACAGAATGTAGGGAACAATTTGCTTCCATATGCCCTGTGTTATAACGTCATCAATGTCACCTTGGGAATATGACCATCATGGAAACTCTCTTTTATTCAAAATCAAAGAATTAAATGAAGTAATATCTAACAACCTTAAAGCATTCAGCTTTTAAATCTGTGTGTGATCATAGTGAACCAAAAGGATGATAACAATTCTATAAATGACACCAAATTCTGTACGTCATAGAAACCATCTTCTCAAAAAATTAAAGAAACAAAACTTACCTGTTAAACACTTCACTAGTTTACGTTTTAGGAAGGAATCAAGATAGCAGACAATTTACTTCTCATTGAAAAATAAAACTGCAATATTCTTACATATTTTATTCAAGACTTTTTTTATTTATAATTCATGGGCTTTGGAATGAGGGTCATCAAAAGACAATTGTAGTTAACCTTGAGGGAGGAAGCAATCTAAAATGATGGTCCTCATAACTTCACTACTGACTTCCACAGAGTTTGTGACTTACAAAAATTCATGTGTGAATTATCCTAAGGATACATTTGAAACATAGGCTACACAAAAAAAGGGAAGGAAGAAAAGAAAGAAAAAACCTTAAAAGAGCTGGTTTCTCTCTAGAAAAAGTGATTTTATAACCTGCCTTTTTGAAACAGAATAATTTTCTACTTCAACCACC
This sequence comes from Sigmodon hispidus, assembly GCA_004025045.1. NCBI lineage: Eukaryota > Metazoa > Chordata > Mammalia > Rodentia > Cricetidae > Sigmodon > Sigmodon hispidus. The sequence goes on from PVIH01006672.1 coordinate 86,207, forward strand.
ACATAAGCCCATAGGGTTAACAAGAAACGTAACAGTGCAGTTTTCTCAAATTGCTTTGAGGAGATAGAAATATTTCATCATGCAAAAGCAATTGTTTTTTTCTGAATTGGGTGATGACAGGAATATAGTTCTGCTACAACATTGCTCCACCCTATTTGTACTGCTGAAAAATGTGTAAAAATCCTTCAACCACATTAGAAGTTTAGCCTCAGTAAAGGAGCTAGTGAGGTGATTTTCCAAGCCACACCAACAGGCAGTCTCACCCAACAGTAAATCTTAAAATGAATTTGATATAAAGAATCCTCAGGTAATTATTGAAGAATCAAATTCATTTCTAAGAATGTAACACAATTTATGTGGAGACCAATCACAGGCTAGGTATGAAACCAAAACTAAAATATCAATCTCTTCTGACACTTGGTAGTTCCTATGTGTGCCTACTCATTACCACGTTGAACTGAGAAAGAGACAAGCATTCATGTAAACAGTCTTCCTTCAGCCAATGCACCATTACCAGACCATTAGTGCAGTTCACTAACAGTGGCACAGACCTTTCTACTGAAAGCACACACCACTATCTACAGGTTGCTTTTGATGCAAGACAATCTCCACATGCAAGAGAGCATGATGATTTTTACCTACTGAGCAAAAGGGCTTTCGTTAGCAGCCATTTCAGTCATTTTCCATGAGACAGAAAGATTAAATTCACTCAAGCCTTTGCTAAGGTGTAGAAAAGTAAGTCTAAGTTCTTCTTATCTTTGAAATTGTACAGTTCTGGAAAACATTCATATTTAAGACAAACCTACTTATTCAAGTGCTAGTTGTAACTAAATTTAAATTTTTTAAATATATTTATCCAGAATAAATGCTAGCAATCCCCACCTTCTAGAAATGTTTGTAAGTGGCTTTCTTCTCAGACTCAGTCCTAATTGCTTTGATATTCACCAGGAGGTAAAGAGTTTGCTCTTAGCAGGCCTCTTCTCTTCTGCAGTCACACACACACACTAGCCTCAGCATAGCTCAAGGGTTTGGCATTCTTAAAAATCAACTGGGAAAGACACTAGCAGAATGACTAAACTCTCAAGCATTTATGAAGGGGAACCATGGTTTCACCAGCATCGTCTTCCCAGGAAGAGATGAATGGACATTATCAATCAACTAAAGAAATATTTCTGAGACACAACATGCTTGTAATTAGTTGATATGACAAATCATTTAAAATATGATTCAAAACAAAACAGGAAAATACTAAAGTGTTCTTATGAGTGTTTCACTGAAAGAATGCTATGAACATCTAATAACATCTGAGGCCCTAAGTTTGGTGTTTACAAATTGCTTTATGCTAGTTGAAAAGTTTCGTGCCACTATGAAATCACCCTTAATATAAATCTTTATGAAATACAAGGAAACATCACATTTTGAGCACTGGTTGACTTTGCATATGGCTTAGCATTGTCTTGTAAACAGTATAAGCAAGATGCAATGAGAGAGATCAACTAGATATGGCCTTTATGAGATCCAGGAAGTCACAGAAATTTCTTTACTGCTGTAAATTTCCATTCTTGAACATTTGAGTGATAACTAGACAGTATTCAGCTAATCTAGTACTTGTGATACAAAACAATCTATACTCCTGGACACTCAGGAGGCTGAAGCACAAAGGTCGTAGTTTTATGACCAGCTTGGGCAACTTAGTGAAACCTTTCCTCTAAATTAAAAATAAAAAAACAAGTGAGATATCTTGATGGTGCAACACTTGCTTGACATGTAAGAGGCTATGGGTTCAAACCCCATTCCTACTACTACTATTAATAGCATGCTAAAAAATAAATTTTATTTTACATTGGTTTTTTACTTTATTGGTACAATGAATAAAAATTGTAATTCTTCACAAGTTATAGAAAAAGAAGTTTAGAATTTAAAAAAAGAAGTTAAGGGTTTCCTGTAAAGATGATACAAATAAATAGTGAAACCAAGAACTCAAAAACTGGTGAGTGTGGGTACAATTATTCTTAAAATTTGAGACCCACAATCAAATAGAACCTCTGTCTTGAAACATTTGACATTGGCAGATGTCCTTTTTTAATCTCACATGGCTTCTCTTCTCATACTCTGTAAACTTACAAAGAATTCTTTATATGACCAGTTTCAATGTTATTTTTTAATCACATGCAAGTAGAGATTAATAGATAATTAGACATGTATATAAGTGGATAGATATATACTCAGGGTACGGAAGTAACATCTCTTTGCCTAAATAAACATCATATTTCTCAAAACCAAGGCACATCTTAAACTTACGATGAAAATTCTTAATATTTTTCACCAAAACTTCCCTTATTAAAAATTTCCTTTTTATTAGTGTAAATTCATGGAACATTTTCACATTCTTAGACAATAAACTTTATTCATATTTATATCCATATTGCCATCTCTTATCCTCCACCATCTTTTTCTAGTTTTCTTCTTCTTCCTAAATTATGTCCCTCTCTACTTTCAGTAAATTACTGTCTTCTACCTATAAAGAATTCTGAACTAAATTTTAAGCTACATGTTTCTATATTTCATGATAGTGTATAATAAGTATAGTTAAAAACACTTTTGTAACATTTCTAAAAAATAAAAAATAATGTTGTGACTATGAGTTGTAGTGAGTTTAATTCTAAGGTATTTATGTCTTTTTTCTTGCACTCCCGGTGGCCTCTACACTAGCTAGTATGAATAACTGCCTGGAAAAGGAAGGCATACACATCCTGATGGATCTTCTGCTTTTGCACACTCAGAGTGAAGGAAGTATCTTTAGTCCAAACACTTAATCCCCATGATTATGAAGTTAAAACATAATATCTTATCAAACTCTTAATATTTCAGAAATGATTACAATCATAGTTATCAGCCCTTGGATTACAATACTTTCAATAACTATACTTATCTGGAAACAACATTTTACATGCTTTAACGTTAAAAAGAATTTTATAGATACTTGGCCAATGTGAAGATCATTTAAAGAGGATTTGAGATGAGTGCCCAGTGTCTTTTTAGAGTTGGATTCTATGTCATTTTCCTCAAGTCAAGCAATTCTTCCTTAAGCCCAACACGACCTCCTTTATTTTTAATGTGTCCACCAAGCTTTAATTATTTAGAACAACTAATTCACCTTCATCTTAAATACTTTAAAATGAAGATAATTATTAAAATAACCTTGTTAATGTATTTTATTATGTGTGTCAGATTTTTTTAGCATCCAATATAATTGCCACAATTTAGTTTCTTTGCGTGAATCCCAACAAATATATCAGTAACCAGTTCATACACACCAAAAATAATTTTGTTAAACCAAAATGTAATTGTCTTCAATATATGTACTCAGATTGACACTAACTTAGAGAAAAGGAGTTTGAACTATTTTCTAGAGGATTTTTTGGGGGGGAGGGGAGTATAAGAATCATGTTGAAAGTCTTGTTCTTTTTGGTTTTTTCCCAGACAGTTTTCCTGTCTGGGAAAAAAAAAAAAAAAAGCCCTGGCTGCCCTGGGACTTGCTTTGTAGACCAGACTGGCCTTGAATTTTGAGAGCCACCTACCTCAGCCTCCCAAGTGGTAGGATGGAAGGCCTGCACCACCATGCCTGACTTGAGAGTCTTGTTCTTTATTTTAATCTATTTAAACTTTATTATAAAGAACTTGCAAATAAAACTATCAGACAGAAAAATTACCCAGGCCCAAAGTCTATATCTCTCTATGGACTTCTATGGTTAAAACAGCCTGTGTAGTTAAACATCAGATTTTATACTTTCACTATCAAATATACTTTCATGCATTTATTAAGCACACCAGAAAAAAAGAAAATCTGCTAAACAGTCAAAACTAGAAGAACAACTAGCTTTTCATCTTTTCTCATGACTCAAGTGTCAGTTACTGCATTCAGTCCTCTCTCAGCACTTAATATTCATCCTTTCTATTTGTCATTTTATTTTTTTGCTAATTTTTTTTACTTCCTGGATTTAGTGATCATGGTTTCCATTTTGAAAACAATAGCCAGCCAAATCAATTCTAAGGATTTTTCTTTTTGTCAGTTAATAAAATAAACTGTCACACATCAAAGTGAAATTTGGGGAACATGTGTAATTCACCTAACTACAATAATATATAAATGTTTAATATTCTATGTCAAAGTATCCTTTTTTATGATGCTCACATTAAGAAAACTACATCTGCCCTAACCCCTGTCATTTCTTCTCTTCCAAAACACATTCACCTGTTCTACTGGATATTAGATATTAAGTTAAAATTTTGGGATGTCGCTAAAATTCAAACCATGGACAATTCTCTTCATTTCCACTGAAACTTTTTGAAGCTCACTCAGCCTAAAGCAAACCAGTTTAGTTGAGGAGAAAGGTTCCCACACTTCGATTGTCTCATACACATTTCTTTGTCTGCTCGTGTTGAAACTCTAACAGACACTATATTTTATTCAGGGATGGGCTTAAAATTGTCTCAATTCTTCCTTTAGAACACTACATAATTTATTGATCTATTCTCCTCCCTGTCATTGTTTCACTTGTTTCTCTTGTCTGCCAACTATATGAATAGTATTTAAGGGTAAAACGTCCTTCACTCCTTATATATCACTGAGATGGCTTAACCCATGCTAAGAACACAATATATCAAATAAATATAATATTTATTATTGAGACATTCACAATGTTGATCATTTAATTCTAAGAACAAAACCCTCATTTATAATGAAAGAGTTTCTAGGAAACTAACTAAATCCAGAAAACCTCATGCATTATATTAAATATAAGAAAAAAGGAAGAAATACTGGTTTACTTATTTAAGATTGTGAAAAAGTTAGGGGAAAGTTTCCAGACTCCTTGCAATTGCTTAAGGCAATTCTACCCAGAGTTAAAAACAAGGTGTTTTTATTTCTGTTAGTAACAAGTCTAAACACAGCTAGCAGAAAAAAACTATGTAACTCATTTTAATGAATCAATTAATATACATATGATGGATGCAGTCTCTGTGACACAAGCAGCTACTTGTCTGGTCCAGAACTCTACCAGTGTATTACCGTTCATCATGAGTCAACAGCAGAAATAGCCAACGGGATGTTCTGGGCCATAAGTCAATCCTGACCAGAGCTGTTTCTCTTCTGCTTTATTTATTTTGTCTTAGTCAATGCTCATGTATCTTTGCTACTCATTTAGATTAAGGATTGTCTAACTTAAAGAGACATGCACCTATATCTCTACTGTTGGGAGACTCACAAGCAATCTGAATCAACAGAAAGCAAGTAACCATATCAGTGTGCCATTGCTATGAACACTGAGTTCGTGAATGGATTTTTTTTTTCAAAACTTTTCAGATTTATCATGGTTAAACAAGGTCACTTTTTAGTCTTGTGTGTAGTGTGTACATATGTGTGTGTGCATACATGTGTATGGTGTGTGTCCTCATGTGTCAATCAGGTATTGGGCCTGACCTCCACCTAGTTTGGGAAACAAGATCTTTTGTATGCCAGTATGTCAATCAGTCTGGCTAACCTGACAGCTTCCAGGAATTCTCCCAACACTTGCCCCTGCAAACAGAGGTGGAGCTTTCTGTTGCCAAGCAGTCACTTTGCAAATTACCGCACACAGGCATATATTATAAATGTTTGACCAATGGCTCAGGCATATTATATTTAAATTAAATCATTTCTGTTAACCTATTCATTTCCATGTGACCCATTGTCATATGACTCACTGATACTCTGGCATTTTGTTTCTTGGGCACCTGCTAACATCTGTTTCACTCAGCCCTCCTTCTTCAATTTGATTCTACCACCCAAACCTATTTTGCCTTGCCATAGGCCAAAACTTCTTTATTATCAACCAATGAGAGCAACACACATTCATAGCATACAGAAGGACATCCCCCAGCATGCCCCTGCTCTCTTCCTCATTGTTGGCCATAAGATTGGTGGTATTATAAGTGTATGCCACCATTTCTGGCTTTATGTGTATTCTTGGAATTCAGATTCAGGTTCTTAACCATGTGTGACAAGTGTTGAGCCACTTCCCAATCCCATCAAGTTTATTTGTACCTGATAAAACATTTTATAATATGCATTTATAAAACATATTCCTTAGATTTTTTTTACTCAACATTCCATTTATTTAACATTACTGAGTGACAATATTATAAAAATTTTAAGCAATTATTCCAGTGTTTTAAGTAAGAAGAGTGTGGAGTGAACATAACTGTACAAAGGCATCGTGAGAAATCAGTGCATTGATGGATGTTTTCTGTATCTTGACTTTCTGTGTCAATATTGTTGTTGTGACATTGTTGGATAATTTAAAAGATATCAAGATTGTGAGAAACTTGGTCAAGTGCATGTAGGATTTTATTGTTTTTATTTGTTTGTATTTTACTTTTATTTGACATTTTTTTATTTAAAAGGTTTTTGGCTTTACATACCAACCACAGTTCTTCTCCCTCCCATCCTCCCACTCACCCTCCAGCTTCCCATCCCACTCCACCATCTACACCATCAAAGAGCATAAGGCCTCCCATGGGGAGTCAACAAACTCAGGCATATTAGGCTGAGACAGGACCAAGCCCTCCCACCCCATATCAAGGATGAGCAAGGTATAAATCTATATGGAATGGGTTCCACAAAGCCAGTTCATACACTAGGGATAAATCGTGGTCCCATTGCCAAAGATTCAAGCCACAAAACTGTCATACATAATTAGAGGGTCTAGTTCAGTATCATGCAGGTACCCTGCCTGTCATTCCAGTGTCAGGGAGCTCCTAGTACCTCCAATAAGCTGTCTTTGTGGGTGTCCTCATCATAATGCTGAACCCTTTGCTCATACAATTCCTTCCTCCCTCTCTTTGACTGAATTCTCATTGACTCCAGAATTCTTAGCCTAGAGCTTAGCTGTGGATCTCTGCATATGCTTTCATCAGTTACTGAGTAAAGGTTCTATGATAACAATTTGAGTGCTCATCATTTTGATTACAAAGGAAAGCCAATTTAGGCATACTCTTCATTATTGTTTGGAATTTTAGCTGGGGTCATCCTTGCAGATTATAGGATTTTATTTTATAGTTTTTGTTTTATCTTCATTGACATCAAATAAATGTAATTGTGATCAGAAATATGATAATTTGGCACGTTTATATAAGGTGATATGTTATATATTTAAAAAAAAAACAATCTGGAATATCAGAGAACAAATCCATTCACAGCCAATCCAGGAGGATCAGAGAATAGTAACTCATGCCTTTAATCCCAGCATGGGGAAAAAACAGGAGTGATGACCTATGCCTTTAATCCTATAAATCCAGAGACAGATATCTTTCTGTGTTTTTATGAGTTCAAGGCCTAACTACAAAATAGTAGTAACTCATACCTTTAATCTTAACATAGATGTGAAACAACCGGACAAAGAAGGTATTTAAGATAAACATAGGAAGACAGATTATTCAGCAGAAGCAACAAGTAGTGAGGCTGAGGAAGCAAGAAGACTGCTGGGTCAGATTTGACAGTGTTGTTTCCTCACTCTGCTATACCAGCTTTTCCCTGATATCTGCCTCTGAGTTTTCATTTAATAACAACTAGAAGTCATGCTATACTTGGCACCCAATGTGGGGAATGAATTCTCCCCCCCAAAAAAAAAGTCTTGCTTGCCAGAGCAACACATGGCCAGAGAAATAATTACTGACTCTGTAGACTTTCTGTTCTGAGATAGCCTGCAATCTCAGGTAGACAGGCCTCATGTGTTTTCTTTTTACTTTTATCTAAATAAGTTTTTCAGACAGTGACCTCTTTCTCCTAATGGGTTACAGGAATTTTTTTTTACTACTTTTGGACCCCTCCTTGGGCTGCTATCAAACTAGGTAGCTACTCCCCTCACATTCATTTGAATCATCACTGACAACTAAATTGGCGAGTAAATCAGGGTTTTTTTTTTAAAGGAGGAATTTATCTAAGGCAAGGCAGGGTGCTTGGTTTTCAGTGGTATTACTCTAGACTTGATATTGGAACCAGTGAAGAAAAAGTTAAATAAGGTAGATGGGACTACCATAATGCTTATCATATTTTTATTATGAATATTTTCTGTTTGATTTCTGTTTTATCATGTAAAAAGTCAATTAATGTGAATGCCAAGAAGTTTTTTAAATGCCTGTGAAGAGAGACCACAAAGATATTCAAACCAAATATAGGAATATAAGGAACCAATCTCAGCAATGTCTTCTAAGATTATACAAAAATAGTCTATGGTTTTTAAACTGTCAACATTAATATAGCCAGTAACCTTAAAGAAATTATAAAATGATAAAAAATAGTACAGAAGTTAGCTGGGCTCTGTTATCAAGGTTAGAATTAAGAAGAATCAAGAAAGCAACTGACATTTGGTATGCACTCACCATTTGTAAAGCAAATGCTAAACAGGTCATCATGTAACCAGATCACCTGCAAGAACTGGTTAGATATGGTTACTGTTGTTTTGGAGGCTGGACCACTTTTACAGTGGAAAACATGGTGGAAGGAGGAGGTTAAAGCAATAGGACAAAGAAGCAGCGTCAGAGACACAGAAATCACCCAAGACCAACTTCTTGGGGAAGGAGATTATGTTATATAGAAAGGCAAACATTATGCAATGAGCGTTCCCTAGATTTATGCCACATGGCAGCATTAAATGCATGGGATTGGATTGAAGAGATAGGAAAGGAAACTGAAACCTTCACAAAAGTAATTAAAAGCCCCAAAGAAACTTTTACAGCCTTTTTGCAGAGATTAACTGCAAAAAAAAGGGGGTACTAGATTCAGAAGATAGGCTAATGATAACTCAAATCACTGGCTTTTGAGAATGCTAATTTACAATGAAAAAGAATGAGACCATTAAAAGCAAGGTCAGCTCCATTGGAGGATTGGATTCATGAGACAATCAAGAGCCAATCAATTCATGAGACAATCAAGACATTAAAGTCATAAGACTGTAATGATAACTGGACAGGAGAGGTTACATCTAGGGTATAAGAAAAAGTCAAAATGTTAAATGTTACAATTGTGGAAAGCAAAGTCACATGAAAAGAGATTGTAAACAAGACATTCCCAGAAACAGTGCCTTTGTTCGGAATAATCTTAAGAGAACGCCCGACCATTCTGGAATATACAGAAGATGTGTTAAAAGGGAAGTATTTGACTAATGAGTGCAAGTCAACAAAGGACAGACAAGGTAACTTTCTGACTTCAAGATATGCTATAAGGGGGCTTTCAAAAGCTCCCATATCAAATCCTGTATAGTCTTACCCTGCTATCATGGAGGAAAAACCTTCACAAATAATTAAAAAAATTTAAACCTGTTCTAAGAAGACATGCTATACTGGATGGTAGAAAACCTATAGAAAAAGGAAAAAACTTAGGAAAAATTATAAAGCAAATATTTTGGCTCTCTACAGTCTGGAATTCCTTTGCCTTCTCTGTTACCTAAAGAATGATCTATTATACTTGTTGATTTAAAAGACAATTTCTTTACAATACCTCTACAAGAACAAGACCAAAAAATGTGCCTTTTATGTGACCACTTGTAATAATTCTCTGCCTGTAAAGAGATATCAATGGAGAGTCTTTCCTCAAGGAATGCTGAATTGCCCCACTCTCTGCCAATATTTTGTAAAAAACCATTAGAACAAATGCGTAATGAATTTTCACAGTCTATAATTTATCATTACATGAATGACATCTTATTGGCTGATTCAAATATTGATACCTTAGAAAAAAAAATTTGAAGAAGTGAAAAAAAAATTGCCTGCTTAGAGATTACAAATTTTCCCTGAAAACACTCCTCCATTATTGGTGAGAGTATAAACCTGTTCAACCACTCTGGAATGCAGTATGACAGTTTCTCAGAAAACAGGGAATCAGTCTCCCCAAGCACCCAGGAATACCACTATTGGGCATATACCCTAAAGATGCCCACTCACACCCCAAAAACATTAGCTCAACTATGTTCATAGAAGCATTCGTAATAGTAAGAACCTGGAAACAACCTAGATGTCCCTCAACTGATGAATGGATTAACAAACTGTGGTACATGTATACAATGGAGTACTACTTAGCAGTAAGAAAAAATAATATCCTAAAATATGCAGGCAAATGAATGGATTTGGAGAATATCCTCTTGAGTGAGGTATCACAAAACCAGAAAGATACGCAGGTAAAGTACTCACTCCTTAGTCAACTTTAACAAAAAGCAAAGCACACTCAAGCTGCAAACCACAACTACTGAATAACTTGGGAATCTAAAGCACCCTGGATTGGCACCTTGGAGCCCATTCCCTTCAGAGGAACACCTAACTCAGTCTTGATATCAGGATGAGGAAATTGGACTTGCATAGAGTGGATGCTGAACTAAGCCACCTTGGGAACTTGGGACCTCCTTCCCTTGCTGGGGAGGAAATAAGAAGATGGGGAGAAGAGAGAATGACTGGGAGGGTCGGGAGGGGGAAGGGAATTTGAACAAGGGGATACATGGATAAAAAATGAGACTTTATTCAAAAATAAATTTAAAAAAGAAAAACAAATTGCCTCTGAAAAAATACAAAGAAGAGAATCCATTAATTATTTAGATTACAAAACAGGCCAATAAAACATTATACCCCAAAAGGTTCAAATTAGAAAGGATAGATTAAAGACACTTAATAATTTTCAAATATTGGTAGGAGAATTGTCAATTTGCAACCCAATATTGGAATAAAAAATGATAAACTGGATAATTTATGCAAAATCTTAAATGGTGACAAGGACTTAAATAGTCTGAGAGAATTGTTACCTGAAGCTGAGAGAGAATTTGCTTAGGTGGAAAAAAAATTATAGGATGAACATGTAGATCATATGGATCCAGAACTCAATTGCATTCTAGTTATCTTACCCTCTAAGCATTCTCATATAGGAATTTTAGTGCAAATAGAAAATGTTATATTGGAATCAATATTTCTACCACATACACTGAGTAAAAAATTAAAGACAAAATTGGAAATGACTCATGAATTGATTTTTAAAGGAAAATTAAGACTGTATCAATTGACAGAAATGGACCCAACAGAAAATGCTGTACATTTAACTAATGAAGAAATTGACCAATTATGGGCAGAAAGTGATCCTTGGCAAAAAGTCTGCAGTAATTTTGGGGAGAGAGATTAACAGCAAATATCCTCAAAGCAGAAGAATTGAATTTCTAAAAAAAACCTAATTGGATTCTTCCTCGTATTGTACAAGATAAACCAATTTCTTGAGCCCCTCCATTTTACACCAATGAAAACAAATCAGGAAAAGCAGGTTACAAATCAAAAAAATATAAGTAAAATGTCTCAAAGCCTTTATAATTCTGTTCAAAAGTCAGAATTATATGCTATTGTGATGGTATTAATGGATTTTCCTGAACCTCTTAACATAGTCACTGACTCTCAGTATGCTGAAAGAGTTGTTTTACACATTAAAACTGCTGATTTTATTAATGATGTGTCAGAATTAACTTCATTATTTATTCTGTTACTGGAAATAATTAGAACTAGGAATCATCCCTTCTATATAACATACATTCAATCCCATATGAGTCTGCCAGGTCCTTTAGCACAAGGTAATAATAAAATTGATAAATTATTAATAGAAAATGTGCTAGAGGCCTCTGTGTTTTATGAAAAAAAAAATCACATCAATAGCAAAGGACCAAGAAAAAAAAAAAAAGATTTCTCTATTACTTGAAAACAAGACAAAGAAATTGTAAAAAGATAGCTCACCTGTTTCTTCTATACTCAAACTCCATTGCCACGAAAAAGTAATCCTAAATTACTAAATAGCTATTCAATTTGGCAGATGATTGTATTTGATTGTACAGAATATAGAAAATTAAGATATGTACATCATACAATAGATACATTTTCAGAATTTCAATGGGCAACTGCTTTGAGTTCAACAAAGGCTGATTCTGTAGTCACACATTGCTAGAAACTATGATCATTATGAATACTCATACAAATTAAGACTGACAATGTTTCCAGCATATTCTACTAAAATGAAACAATTTTTTATTTATTATAATATAAAGTATAATACAGGTATACCAAACAAGTCTCCAGGTCGAACAGTCATAGAGAGATCAAACTGAACTCTAAAAGATATAATAAATAAACAGAAAAAAAAACAGAAGGAATAACAAAGACCACTAGAAATAAAATATATAATGCTTTATTAACTTTGAATTTTCTCAATGCTAATGAGAAATGAACAACAGCTGCTGAAAGACATTGGACTATAGAAGAAACAGCTGTGGTAAATCAACCTGTTTACTTCAAAGATGTGCTGACCTCAGAAAGAAAGCCAGAATTTTCTTACTGTACAAATATTGCTATGCTTGTTCAAGGTATTATACTTATACTTATTGCTTATCTAACAATGCAATATAAATTGCTAGTCCATAACAGTTATGATTAGCAACTAACTAGTATATAAAGAAATGCAAGTTAGTAGTTAGATTTTATAATCAAACTTATAATAATATTAAATATATTTTCAAGACCAAATATATTTTAGATAAAGTGGTCTTTTTCAGACACTTCAGAGATCCATAGAATATGACATTTAAGATATTTTAATAACATAGGTTCTTATTATTTTTATGACAATGAGACATCTGCTCCTGGAAGCACCAACCAAAGAAACTCCTCCATATGGACTTGACCTTCTTAGTCATAAAAGTTAGCCACTGAGCAAGAAAGTGCTCTTGCCTTGACTGCTGATATTATGGTGTTCAAAATGGACAAGCAGGAGATATACACAAATAATTGCTGAGCCTTGCATTTCTTACATGTTTTGAAAGGTGCTTGCTTGCCTATACTGTTTATCCAGTTAATATTATTTAATTCTTGGGTTTCTAAGGGAGTTGAAGATGAGATCGTTATAGTTTTCTAGTAACAGTTTTAGAAAAAACTCACTTAGAAGTTAAAGTGTGTAAGTTTGAGAGACATCAAAATATAATTTTTACTTAGTAATATAAGTTAGTATAATACAAAAAAGTAAATTAAGTATAATCCTTTGGACTCACCAAAATAGAATAAATATAATAGAATATTTTCTTTGACATTGTCAATTGTTAAAGGAATGAACATTACTTGTGTAATTATTGTTTGTATATATTGTTTATGATTATTGTACTTATTGTATATGGTTTTTCTTATGTTAGTTATAACCTTCTATTTTTATTTTAGACACAAAAGGGCTATATGGTGATATGTTATATATTTAATAAAACCATCTGGAATATCAGAGAACAGATTCACCTACAGTTAATCCAGGAGGGTCAGAAAATGGTAACTCACACCTTTAATCCCAGCACTGGGAAAGATCAGGAGGAGTGATCTATGCCTTTAATCCCATAAATCCACAGAGATCTTTCTTGTTTCTGTGAGTTCAAGGCCTTAACTAATAAATAGTAGTAACTCACACCTTTAATCTTAACCTGGATGTGAAACAATTGGGCAAAGAAGGTATTTAGCCTGGCATAGGAAGACAGAGATTCTTCTGTAGAAGCAACAAGTAGTGAGGCTGAGGAAGCTGGAAGATAGCTGGGTCAGATTTAACTGTGGTCTGTTTCCTCCCTCTGATAGTTCGTCTTTTTCCCAATATCTGACACTGAGTTTTTATTTAATAACTGGAATTCATGCTACATATATACAATGTTTAATAATTAAATTGGTATAACTAATATGCCCATCTCCTTAAATTTGTATTACCTTTTTGTTCATAACCTGTTCCTTCCCTACTAGAATCAATTGCATAAATATAATCCCCTTGCAGAACTATACGTTAAAATTTATCCTCCAGATATCTGAATCTACCACCTAATCTACCTTTATTTTTCATCCCTTTTTCTTATTTATTACCCACTTGCCATCACTTTTCAAAATGTTGATTGAACAAGATCAATCTTACAAGCATTTATATTTGAATTAGAACATATGACTTTTTTGTGTGTATATGGATTATTTTGCTTATCAAAATGCCTTTCAGTTCCATTCATGCTGCTATAAATAATTAGAACCCTTTCTTTGTGGCAAAATACTTTTGTTGGGGGATAGTCAATCATACTGTGAACACTGAGCTTGCATTTGAATTAATTAAATAAGACTAACCTTGAGTCTGAAGGCTGAGTTAGCAACTAGTTGACTAAAAGTAATTATAAAACATCAGAGGGCATCTGGAAGAAATACGACACAAGAACCAGAAGGAGTTGGGAAGAGCTGAAGGATGCTGTATTTGGGAGAAGACAGCAAAGAAAGAACATTAGGTAGTTTCTACTCAACCTCTCTGAGCTAGCAAATTTTCACCTCAGCCTTTAATAATGAGTCTTGTTTATAAATAGAATTATATATGTATATATAGTTAAAGCTAGCTGTGTGATAGCTGCAGAGCTCGTGGTGTTAACATAATTCTCACAAAGGTGCAGCCTGAGAGCCTGGCAACTGCCAGAAAAGCAGGCCCGTAACTGTGGAGTCACAAATACTGGCTGAAAGAGCAGTAGATTAAGTCAAAGCTGCTGTAGCAAAGTTAAAACAACATAGAATTCCGTAATTTACAGGAAGCATATTTTTTATTAACATATAATAATGAATAAATGTATTCATTTATTGATTGACTTCATAGCATAGCCACTGTTAGTCAGATTAATTGTAATTATGTTATCAACTTTAGAGAACCTGGCCTCATCCAGGAAAAGTTCCTGACATGCCTTTTATTATTATCTTTATTAGGTTAACTGAGGTGAGATGATACACCCTGTAGCAAGATGTCACCATTTCCTGGGATTTGGGCCTAGATTGCATATAATAGAGGAAACAGAGAGCATCAGCCTTCATCTACACATCCTCAAACCCTTGTCTCCATGGTAGACTGCTGTGGGTGTTTGAGCCAAAATAAACTTCTTCTAAAGTTATCAAGGCATTTTATCACAGCAACAGAAAAGTAATGTAGTGATGCTCTACTAGATGTCATTGTTGATACCTGTAATTACCCTCCTTAGCCTATCACAATGTTTTTAACCACAGGAAATGTTCACTGTGTTGTTATGTTTACTACATTTTTAAGAATTTCATGGTGCTTTCAGGATAACTACTAAAAATATGCTTTATGGAATAATTAAAGCAGTCTCTGTTCTCACTCCCCAAGTGCACCAATACCCCAAAAGAGGCACTATTTCATTTCAGTTCTCTTAAATATGATAATATTTTTTTTTAATTCTCATACTCTTGCAATTACCAATGGTAAACCAAATGATTTTATACAATTTACCTTATGTTCTAAAAATGCTCATACCTCATTCCCTCTCTCTGAAGATAATATAAATTCTTGCAGTTTTACCCAAATTTTTTGATGCAACTGAATTTCAGGCTTTACTCATTCCATACATCATAGGTATCCCAAGTGGAAGCACATCCTGAATGTATGTGTACAATTAGTCATTTGTCCCCAGAGAGAAGGCATCTCAGTCTCCCCCACTGAAACCAAATGCAGAATGAATGACTGCATGCTTGCCACCATATTGAAGCAATATTCTTCTCTCTTACCTATAGTAGCCTGGGTATAGCTTCAGAAAACAACACTTACACACAAAATGGTCCTGGTGCTAATGTATAGTGAAAGAATATTTCAAACCACTGTTGTAGAAAGTGGTTTCTGGATTAACAGGCTGGTGGTCCAGACCCACAAGCCTACAATCCAGACTGCCTAGTCTGTCAGTTCAAACCTGTCCACTGCTGCTTATACCTCTCAAAATGACTTAGACACTTATATTAACTACATGCTATTTGACCTATGCCTCAGGCATATTGCTAGCTAACTCTTTCATTTTAATTCAACCCATTTCCATTATTCTGTCTTGCCATGTGGCCCATGACTTAACTATTTTGTTACATTTTGTTTGTGGGTGACCAAATTGTGTGTGTCTCAACTCCACCCTCTTCCTTTTATCTATGCCCTGATATTCCCTTCTAATTCTACGGTGCCTGATATAGGCCATATTAGTTCCTTTATTTCACAGCATACAGAAAGACATTCCCACATCACCTGGTTTTTCTCAGTAATGTCCTATTCAAAAGAAATCAGGTAAAAATGAATGCAGAGAGGAAAGATGTGTCTTGACTGTATTGGATGCAGTAAGTCAGAAAAGCAGGCTTTCAAGAAGCATTGTTTGACTGGTAATTGATTAAGGAAAATGTTAAACAATTAAATCTAAAATAGGGCTTGACAAACACATGTAATAAAATTCTATCTCATGGTTTTGAAAGATGGCTCAAGGGATAAGAGTGCTTGCTGCCAAAGCTTAAGAACTCGAGAAATCCCAGCACCAATGCAGAAATGAAGGCTTCCCTAACATCTGTATTCCTAGGACTAATTGGTGGAGACAGAAGGATGGCTAGGGCTTCCACGTCAGTCATTTTAGCCCCAAACTTCCAGGCTCCAAGTTAAACATGATACCTTGTCTTCATAGAATAAAGAGCAGGATGCCTGAACTCATTCTCTCTCTCTCTCTCTCTCTCTCTCTCTCTCTCTCTCTCTCTCTCTCTCTCTCTCTCTCTCTGAGATGGTCTTACATTGCATACAGTGGCCCTCTTTAATCTGTGATCATTTTGCAGCAACACAGAGAATGCCTGAAGTCATGAGTACTATTAGATCTTGTATAGACTATACTGTCCTATATATGTATCTCAGTAGTGACATTAAGTTTATAAATTAGGCATAATAAAACACTAAGAAGCACTGAGAATATACAACTATCATAATATGCCTGTTACTTTTTATATAAAAAGGTACTGGGCATCTTTCTTTAGCATATCTCCTTGTCAGCACGACTGCTCCTGATCTTTGAGGCCTTTATTGAGTAAAATGAAGGTTTCTTGAACGGAAGTAGAACAATGCCACAGGGGTCAATCTGATAAGTAGGACAGCTACTGAGTGACTAATGAGTGCGCTGTAGAAGCATCATGGAAATGCTGGACAAAGAGTTGACTCATATTCTAGGTGAGACAGAACAGTGTGATGTAAGATTTCTTCATGATGTAGAGCAGAGCAGTATGTAATTGAAAAGCTGTGAATTATTTCTGGAATTTTCCATTGAATACTTTGGGACTTCAGTGACTATAGCTTCCTGAAACTGTAGAAAATAAAATGATGAATAAGAGGAGACAATGTTGCTTTCTTTGCCTATTGCTATAAAAAATTACCAGACAAAGGCATTTCAAGAGTAAACAGCTTGTTCTGGCTCATAGTTCCAAGCGATAGTACACCATGGTACAGAAGTCACAGTGACAGAAGCTGGAGGCAGAGTGACATTGTAGCCACAGTCAAGAAGTGTAGTGTGTCTGCTGGTGTCCTACTTCTTCAGACTTTGCTTAGGCAGCCCTTTGGTGAGACTTCTCTGGCACTTCTAGGAGACACAGTCGCACTGTATGCTTGCTGTTTCTCTGCTCTTCCTGTACCTTCTCCCCTGCTCTAGCATGAACCCTGAGCCTCAGGAGAAAATGTTCAGTCACAGGTGTGTAAATTGAGACTGGACACCACACAGTCACTTGTCCTCTGCATTTTAATCCCAATTGACAATGCAATCCCAAGTGGTCAGCCATGAAATCCTATGCATATATGCATGCCGCAAGGTTCTATTTATATATTTAGAAATATGTGTACATGTGTGTGACAATTATAGAAGAGAAGGGAATGTATGAGTTGGATGATGATCAAAGGGAGGAATATATGAGAAGGTTAGAGGGGTAAAGGGAAATCAGAAATAACATTATTATATTTTATGTTAAAATATAAAAAAATCAATGGTGATTAATTTATGCATGCTGGAGTTCAGCTCCCTTTCCATTGCCCAAGAAATGGTCTCATTCACAATTCAAGGTGACTTCACATCAATTAGCTTAACAAAGACAATCTCCTCTAGGCATGCCAAGCAGTCTTTATCTCTGGTGATTCTAAATTAGGCCATGTTGAAAGTTAATATTAACCATAACCAGGACTGCTGTGCATCATCTTCAAAATTTAATATACACAGTAAATATGTTTGCTTAAAAAATTCTTAGATTTCTTTACTAAAAAATGAAAGTTAAAAAAAAGAAAAAGATATTTCTGCCACACAGTGGAAGTGAGAAGCAAATGAGTCTAATAGTAACCTAGACTCAACATGGGTTTGATTTCTCCATACATTCCTTATACTATGCAAGGGCTCTTAGTCCTGACCTAAATGGTAGATTTCCAGGCGCACTGCACTGCCTTTCTGAGTTTGTCATTCCCCTCACATAATGGACCTTCCATTCATGTACATAGTACTCATTGCTTTTCTCCACAAATACCACAGAAAGTCCCTGTGCACCAGAAACTCTATTTGGCAAAAAGATAGTTGGCCCTTATAGAATTTACTACGTAGTTTGCTGCACAACCTGATACCAACTATTCCTAGTCTATCTGTACTCTATTTCTGCAAAGATTTTCAGGTACTTATTGACACTTTAGGCCCCACTTTACTCAGTTCTATCTATCCCTCCAATCAGCATCTATCCTATTTAATATAGTTTGCCTGCCTTAAAAAGTGAACTCTCTGTTCTTCCTATGATGTATACACTTGTCTGAAATCCATTACCTCTAATTTTCAGAGTTCTTATACTGAGGATTAATATTGGTCACTCATTTATTAAATCAAGTGTTCCCTCAGCAAGTTGTATTTATTTAGTTCAGCATATTTTGTCAATCAGCAACCTAGTCTATATTTTGTCTACATAATTAAAATGGTTGTATAGTTTGTTGATGTGTGTGTGTGTGTGTGTATGTGTGGTGTGTGTGTGTGTGTGTGTGTGTGTGTGTGTGTGTGTAGGTAGATAAGTCTCCTTACCATCTCAATCTGGGAAATGATGATCCTTGCACTGAGTTTAAAATCATGTTCAAGCTGTTATTGTTTCAAAGTTTTCATGAACTCAGAATCAAATATCAACAGTTTATATGCACCAGATATGCAATGCAATCCAATGACGTAACATCAGTAAGGAAGATGAGTGGGGTGTTATATTGTATATTTAATAAAAATATTCTGGAATATTAGACAACTGAGCCACCTACAAAGCCAAGGCAAGATCAAGGAGTGATGACTCATGCCTCTTATCCCATCACTGGAGAGGCAGAGATCCATCTGAAGCTCTGGGAGTTCAAGACCTAACAGAGCCAGGTAATGGTGACACACATCTTTAATCATAGCTCTAGAAAAGTTGAACCAGGAAGTGAGATAGCTAAGTGGAGACAGAAGAGGGATGAGTTCAGCTTGCCTAGCACTTCCTATTTTGGCTGTAGACTCAGAGACTTGTGCTCTGGGGATTAATGGGAGGGGATCTTAGGAGTCAGCAAGATAAGAAGTAGCTGTGTTTTTTTTTTTAATATCTTTGATATTTCAGCTTTTCCCCAATATTTGGCTTTAGGCTTTTATTATAATATCAAATAGAATTTGTGCAATAGATGAGCAATCTAATTGATACTTATACTTGGAAAATAAAATGTAGAACACAAAATCTCATATGTGCTCTTAACTGGTCACTATTTTTGTTCTCAGCTGTATAGCCTCTTCTTCAATCCTGTCTTTGAATGTGCAAAACTCCACACTATGAACTTTGTATGTAGACTTAATATATGTTTAATTTACTACACTGACTTTTAAGATGGTTTATATTTTCTGATCATTAAGTTCTCAAAAAGAGAAACATAGTGAATAACAAATACATTAAAAAGTGTTCAACATACTTAACATTCGAGGAAATGAAGATTAAAGCTACTTTAAGACTGCATCTCACCCAAGTTAGAATGGTGATTACCAGGGCAGAGATATCCACATAGGCTGATTTAGATGTTGGGATGGTAAAATGCTTATGCACTGTTGGTAGGAGTGTAAACTAGAATATCCACTTTTGATATCATTCTGCAAGTCTCAAAAAAACCTTGAAAGAGAACTACCATCTGACCTAGCAATACCTTTGACTAAAGGACTTTCTGTCCTACTGTAGAGACACTTGCGCATCCATGTTCTTTGCTTCTGTATTTATGATAGCCGTAAAACAAGACATTTTTGATATCTGAAATCTAATGAAAAGATACGGAAAATTGGTGCTATTATTTCTAGGAGGATGAGGTTTCATCTTCGTCATAAAAGACCTACATTATAAGCTTCATCACGAACTTCTACCACAATTTTCTAAAAATATCATTTCTTCCCTTCTATTAGACTCTAAATCTAATCACATATGTCTCTGCCTGGAGTCTGTTAGACATCCCTGTATGCAAACAGCTAAGTGAATATTTTCTAAAGAAGACTGCAAGGCCCTCTCTAATCAAGCCACTCTAACCACTCAATTCTCCATGCTACAACTAAATGGTCCAGCAAAACATATTAATAAAAATCCCTAACACAATTCTTGCTGTCTCAATTTCTGTACATTCTTTTAGCCCACACAAAAATAGAAAAGGGAAGAAGGAAGGAAGAAAGAAATTCTCTGTAGCTCTCACAATCTCATTCACAACCACCCACTGCTGCCCCAGGGATCATTCTTTATTTTTCAAGAACCCTCATTGATGTCACTTCCTATGAAGATATCACCCTCTAGACACAAAGGCCTTCTGCACAGATTATTATCCTACTGACAGACAGCCAAGTCCCAAACCAGGTTCCCAAGAAGGTTAAACAGCCTGAAGTCTAGGTCACGTATATTTTCTCTTTCCCAGGGATTCACATTTTATCTAGTATGCAGTAAATATTTAAGAAGGTGAAAGACATTGCTAGAAAAAGTAATGTTGATAAGAAAGAAACAAACAAGGAGAGAAGAAATTGTGTGCTAAGTTTAAAGTAAATAAGGTATATCATTCCAAATAGAAAACATTTACAGATATATCTACCTGTCCTTATACTAGTTACTGAGAACATACCCTGTACCAGGCTTCTGTGAGAAGACTTGTTAGCATTCATCAACACCTGGTAGGAAATAGAAGCACATTAATGTTAGATAACATGGGAAGAACTGTGTATGTGCAGTGTATATGTCTGTCCATGTATAAGCATATAAACACAGGTATATGTATGTGTGTGCAAAGAGACCAGAGGTCAACATGAGAAATTATCTTCAACTACTCTCTACCTTATTTTTTGAGACAGGGCCTCTCACTGTGCCAGAACTTGTTAATTCGGCTAGACTGTTTGGCCAATTCTTCCTGTCTCTGGCCCCACAACCAAACTAGTGATGAGATTACATATCTTATGAATAAGGATATACAAGGATAGAAAATGTGACTTCTTCATTCATAATTAAAAGAAGAAGAAAGTGTCTGATTTTAACTGGGTAATGAGGATCAGGTCTTTACGCCTGTGTGACAGGAACTTAACAGAGTGAAACAGCTCTTCCTTTAAAATAATTCAGTAAAGATTCTGGTTTAAAAAGGTAAGAGCAAGTGAAGTTAAAAATCAGAGGGCATGCAGATCCCATGGACATACATCTCCTAAGTCAACATGGTGGGGATAATACTTCCCTGAGTTTCCCAGATTTTAATCATCCTCTTCTTATCAGAATGTCAATGAAAATGAAGATTACCACAACATTTTTAATGAAGAGGCATAAATTATGGTATCATCTTTTTACTTTTTATTTTGTTTCTAGAGATTTTTCTAGAATATACTAATTGTACCAAAGAACAGATCTCACTGTGAGATTTCCAAAGATGTTTATAAGATAAATTCCCTCTTATTTTATCACTCATGCTTCTGTCACTTCCTTTTCCCAAATAGTCTCCTATTTCTGTCTTTTTTAGAGGGAAAAAAATCTTAATTTCTGCATATGAGAGAAAGTATGTGAGTTTTGTGTTTCTGAGTCTTGCTTGTTTTCTGCAAATGAATGATCTTTATTTCTTGGTGACTGAAAAAGAACGTCAGTGAGAAGACGTGACATACTTTCTTATCTAATCATGTTCGTCAAGACTAACCTACTCAGTCCAAATGACTTTTCACTCATAGCCTCATCACAAGCGTCTGCCTGGTCTGTCTGCTTCTTTTCCCAGTGTTTAGATCTCTGCAGCCAGAGAGAGGAATTTTTAAACTTTTAAACCTGATGATCAAACCACATCACTGTTCCTGATACCAGATCTCTAAAGCATCATTGTCACATTGGCAAAACCCATCTAAGTATGACTTCAACATCAAACAGGCTGTGAGTCAATTTCTACCAAAATTCTGTCTCACTTCTCTCAGAAGGCTAAAGTTTTTTGGTTATTTTTGTTTTTTGTTCGTTTGCTTGTTGTTGTTTTTTTTTTTTTAAAAAAAAAAAAAAAAAAAAAAAAAAAAAAAAA